>JARTUT010002433.1:0-23642 GCA_030674115.1 Micraspis discolor
AAATTAGTGATTTTGTTGAAAATAGTGATCTTGTTGAAAGTAGTGATCTTGTCTCAAGTAGGATCTCTTGAAAATAGTGATATCGTTGAAATTGGTGATCTCTGTTGAAAAAAATTATCTTATTGAAAAAATATCTTGCTGAAAAAGTGATCCCGTTGAAAATAATGATCTTGTTGAAAAAAAGTGATCTTGATGTAAATGGTGATCTCGTTGAAAAATATTCATCTCATTGAAGAAGAGTGATCTAGTTGATGAAGATCTCGTTGAAAATGGTAATCTCGTTGAAAAAAGTGATCTTGTTGGAAATAAAGATCTCGTTGAAATAGTGATTGTGTTAATATTAGTGATCTCTTTGAAGAAAGTGATCTTGTAAAAATTAGTGATCTTGTTGAAAATAGTGATCTTGTTGAAAATAGTGATCTCGTTGAAAATAGTGATCTTGTTGAAAATAGTGATCTCGTTGAAAAAAGTGATCTTGTTGAAATGAGTGATCCCGTTGAAGATCGTGATCTAGTCGAAACTAGTGAACTTGTTGAAAATAGTGATTTTGTTGAAAAAAGTGATCTTGTTCAAAATAGTGATCTCTTGAAAATAGTGATATCGTTGAAAACAGTGATCTCGTTGGAATTAGTGATCTCGTTGAGAATAGTGATCTCGTTGAAAATGGTGATCTCGTTGAAAAAAATGGTCTCGTTGAAAATAGTGATCTTGTTGAAAATAGTGATCTTGTTGAAAATAGTGATCTCGTTGAAAATCGTGATCTAGTCGAAAATATTGATCTTGTTGAAAATTGTGATCTCGTTGAAAATAGTTATCCCGTTGAAAAAATGATCTGTTTGAAAATAGTGATCTTGTTGAAAAAAATGATCTCATTGAATATAGTGATATCGTTGAAAATAGTGATCTTGTCGAAAATAGTGATCTCGTTGAAAATAGCGATCATGTTGAAAAAAGTGATCTCGTTGAAAATAGTGATCTCGTTGAAAATAGTGGTCTCGTCGAAATCAGTGATCTTGTCGAAATAGTGATCTCGTTGAAAAAAGTGATCTCGTTATAAATAGTGATCTTGTTGGAAATAGTGATCTCGTTGAAAATAGTGACCCTGTTGAAAAAAGTGATCTCGTTGAAAATAGTGATCTCATTGAAAATAGTGGTCTCGTCGAAAAAAGTGATCTTGTTGAGAAAAGTGATCTTGTTGAAAATAGTGATCTTGTTGAAAACTGTGATCTCGTTGAAAAAACAGATCTTGTTGAAAGTATTGATCTCGTTGAAAATAAAGATCCCGTTGAGAATGGTAATCTTGTTAACATGATGATCTCGTTGAAGAAATAAATCTCGTTGAAAATAGTGATCTTATTGAAAATAGTGATCTCGTTGAAAATAGTGATTTTGTTGAAAATAGTGATCTTGATGTAAATGGTTATCTCGTTGAAAATATTTATCTCATTGAAGAAGAGTGATCTAGTTGATGAAGATCTCGTTGAAAATGGTAATCTCTTCGAAAAAAGTGATCTTGTTGGAAATAAAGATCTCGTTGAAATAGTGATTGCGTTAATAATAGTGATCTCTTTGAAGAAAGTGATCTTGTATAAATAAGTGATCTTGTTGAAAATAGTGATCTTGTTGAAATAAGTGATCCCGTCGAAAATTGTGATCTTGTTGAAAATAATGATCCCGTTTAAAATAGTGATCCCGTTGAAAATGGTGATCTTGTTGAAAAAAGTGATCTTGTTGAAAACAGTGATCCCGTTGAAAATAGGGATCTGGTTGAGAAACGTGATCTAGTCGAAAATAGTGATATTGTTGAAAATAGTGATCTTGTTGGAAACAGTGATCTTGTTGAAAATAGTGGTCTCGTTGAAAAAGTGATCTCAATGAAAAAAGTGATCCTGTTGAAAATAGTGATCCCGTTGAAAATTGTGATTTTGTTGAAAAATGTGATCTTGTTGAAAATTGTGATCTTGACGAAAATAGTGATTTAGTTGAAAATAGTGGTCTCCCTTGAAGATGGATGGTTATCTCCTTGAAAATAGTGATCTCGTTGAAAATAGTGATCTAGTCGAAAATAGTGATCTTGTTGAAAATAGTAATCTTGTTGAAAAATAGTGATCTTGTCGAAAAAAAAGTGATCTTGTTCAAAATAGTGATTTCCTGAAAAAGTGATATCGTTGAAAATAGTGATCTCGTTGAAATAAGTGATCTCGTTGAGAATTGTGATCTCGTTGAAAATAGTGATCTCGTTGAAAATAGTGGTCTCGTCGAAAAAGTTATCTTTTTGAAGAAGTGATCTTCTTGAAAATAGTGATCTAGTTGAAAATAGTGATCTCGTTGAAAATCGTGTGATCCCGTTGAAAAAAATGATCTCGTTGAAAACAGTGATTCAGATAAAAATGTGATCTTGTTGAAAATTGTGATCTTGATGAAATTAGTGATTTCGTTGAAAAAAATAGTGATCTCGTTGAAAATGGTGATCTCGTCGAAGAAAGTGATCTCCTTGAAAACAGTGATCTCGTTATAAATAGTGATCTTGTTGGAAATAGTGATCTCGTTGAAAATAGTGACCCTGTTGAAAAAAGTGATCTCGTTGAAAATAGTGATCTCATTGAAAATTGTGGTCTCGTCGAAAAAAGTGATCTTGTTGAAAAAAGTGATCTTGTTGAAAACTGTGATCTCGTTGAAAAAACAGATCTTGTTGAAAGTATTGATCTCGTTGAGAATAGTGATCCCGTTGAGAATGGTAATCTTGTTAACATGGTGATCTCGTTGAAAAAATAAATCTCGTTGAAAATAGTGATCTTATTGAAAATAGTGATCTCGTTGAAAATAGTGATTTTGTTGAAAATAGTGATCTCGTTAAGAAAAGTGATCACTTCAAAAATAGTGATCTTGTTGAAAATAGTGATTTTGTAAAAAATAGTGATCTTGTTGAAAATAGTGATCATTTTGAAAAAAGTGATCTTGTTGAAAATAGTGATTTTGTTGAAAATAGTGATCTCGTTGAAACTAGTGATTTCGTTGAAAAGAGTGATTCGTTGAATATAAAGATCATGTTGAAAATAGAGATCGCGTTTGAAATGGTGATCTTGTAGGAGATAGTGATTTTGTTGAAAATAGTGATCTTGTTGGATAAAGTGATCTTGTTGAAAATAGTGATCTTGATGAAAATGGTGTTCTTGTTGAAGAAAGTGATCTTGTTGAAAATAGTGATTTCGTTGAAGATGGTGATTTTGTTGAAGATAGTGATCTTGTTGAAAATAGTGATCTCGTTGAAAAAATAGATCTTGTTGAAAAGAGTGATCCCGTTGAAAATTGTGATCTTGTTGAAAATAGTGATCTTGTTGAAAAGAGTGATTTTGTTAAAAAAATGTGATCTTGTTGAAAATTGTGATCTTGACGGAAATAGTGATTTCGTTGAAAATAGTGATCTCGTCGAAAATAGTGATCTCGTCGAAGAAAGTGATCTCCTTGAAAATAGTGATCTCGTTGAAAAAAGTGATCACGTTGAAAAAAGTGATCTCGTTGAAAATAGTGATCTTGTTGAAAAAAGTGATCTTGTTGAGAATAGTGATCTTGTTGAAAATAGTGATCTCGTTGAAAATTGTGATCCCGTTGAAGAAAGTGATCTCGTTGAAAATAGTGATTTTGTTAAAAAATGTGATTATGTTGAAAATTGTGATCTTGATGAAAATAGTTATCCTGTTGAAAATAGTGATCTTGTTGAAAATAGTGATCTTGTTGAAAATAGTGATCCCGTTGAAAATCGTGATCTAGTCGAAAAAATTGATCTTGTTGAAAATTGTGATCTCGTTGAAAATAGTTATCCCGTTGAAAAAATGATCTGTTTGAAAATAGTGATCTTGTTGAAAAAAATGATCTCATTGAATATAGTGCAGAGCTGTGCCAAAGCATTGTGCTTAGTGCTCGTGAAAGCACTCTAAGCACTTTAGTGCTTCCGAGCACTGTGCTCGCGAGCACTTTTCAAAAGCTAGTGCTTAGTGCTTGTTTTTCGAGCACTTCATGAAAATCTTAGTGCTTAGTAATCCGCTAAGCACTAAGCCTTTCCGAATTTTGAAGTAGGGTCAATATAAGCAGGTACGGTATTTGATTTTTTTATGTGCGCAAAGATAATATGATCGTTTTAAATTAATATTCAGTATTTTTTCAGTCACCATTGATTTGACTTTATGGTTATGAATGCCAGAAAATTTTTTGTTTCTGCGCGCTTGTTACTGTGGAACAGGCGGGCTATCGTTCTGTCCAAATATCTGTAATTTCCGAATATCGAGCCGAAAATGGTTTCAATCCATTGGGTTCGGCTTCTTGATGGAGAAACCTTGGTCAAATTTAAGTAGGTCAGGCTGGCCTGTCCTCCGATCGTATACTCTCTATCTTCCGAAGGAGATGATCTAGAGTTCTCATTTTTCAGAATAGGTTGATCGTTCAAATATCTCGGTCAAGTTCGTTATTGGGCCAAATCCATCGTTAGTTATTAGCATTCAAAATTTGATTTTCGCCTAGAATATTCATCTGATCAATTTATAATTTAGAAGGTGTTTTAATGATGTTAAAATAAATGGTTTTCCAAATTTCGAGATAATCGCCACTCTAGAAAATTTATCAAAAATTCCCAGAAAAATCTTTTATTAGAACCGATTATTTATAAGATATTCGTCAGATATCTATGATGTTTCTATGGACGATATTGATTTCCTGAATATAATTAAATTTCATCAATCCTGAAAATATATTATAATTTTATGGAACCGAAAGCTAATAGATTGGAAATTTTGAATTCTCATTCCTTGTTACTATAAGCCTTCGTGTCTCATCACAAAAAAGGGATCCAAAATAGGAAAATTTCTATAAACAATCTGATTATCAGCTACATTCGATTTCATAACGATTTCTGGATGAAATTATATGGTATTCATCAAAATGTGTTTTGTGCATTGTAGGTCGAATGCTTATTTTTCAATAATGTATGTTTCCATTGATGAGTCATGAGTCTGAAGTTGTTTAAGGGCTAAATTGTGTTCGTATAAATGCATGTTTATATCGTATCACTTATAGAACAAAAGCGTTGAGACTGCTTTGCAGCATTTTCAGATTTTTCACTTATATGCTCCATCTACACTAAAGCGAACAATGCATCACATCAGTAGTCTCGAACGTCAGAGAGCGAAAACGGTAGAAATACTTTGAGCAAATCTGTAGATTCCAACTGAAAAATGGTAAACGAGGAAAACCATATTCTTAAATAAACTTCATTCATTACTGGTTCAAATGGTGGGAATTCGAATAGATGTGAAATAAAACGAGAATTCGAACTAGACTAGAATGATTTATTGCACAAAATTTTCTGTACTCTTTTTCACAACATCATATCACTGATTAAAATGGATATTACACCATAATAAAAGAAGATTGATAAGCTCTTTTAAAATATTGTGAACAAACGAATATTTTCACAAAAACGTTAGACCAAACTGCCGTTCCCAATTGTGAATTTTCAAGCCAGATGTTCTTGTGCATATTTTTTATGACCCATCAATTTTAGCACTCTTCGGAATTTCCGTCGGCAAATTTGTTGATTATTTGGAAAGTTTGTGAAACGTTCAATTGGGCCCTAAGCTCACGGAGATATTTAAATACACAAACCAGGGTTCAATAACTACCTTATCAGTGGCACTCGGTGGGTAACCGGTAGTTGTAAAATTCGAAAGTAATGGCAATCCTTGAAACACAGCCCTCATTTTTTGCGCGCTTGTTTCTAGGGAACAGCGAGCTATCGTTTTACCCAAATGTCTCAATCGATTGGGTTCGACTTCCTGATGAAGAACATTTGAGTATGTCCGGACGCGGGCCCTCCGGCTGTTTACTCTCTATCTTCCGAAGTAGATGACCTAGAGTCCTAGAGTTTTCATAATTACAAAATAGGTTGATTGTCCAAATATTTCGGTCAAGTTCGTTATTGGGCCAAATCCATCGAATAGTTTAGCATTTGAAAGTTGATTTTCGCAATAATTCCTAAAATATTCATCCGATCAATTCGTACCTTGGACGATTTTGAAATAAAAGGGTTGGCCAAATTTCGAAGGAATCGACACGGTAGAAAATTCTTAAAACATTCCCAAAAACATTTTTTTCAATACTCGATATCTTATCAGATATTCCTTCGAAATCAACAAGAATCCGTACATAAATCTAGATTACCGATAATTTGTATACCCCAGAATTTTACCGTCGCAGCTGAGTTTTTGAATAAAACAAATCAGTTCTAGTGTGAGATTCAAACCCGGAAGGGTGAAAAAACTTTAATATTAGGTAGTAATGAAAATGTCAAAAATGAATCTACTTCAATAAACAATTCGAAGTGACATTTTTCAACTACATTGGAATGCGAAAAGCACTAACGTATTGTCACTCTAATCCCAATCAGAATATCTAAAGCATTGAAAAGCATTGGCGTGTCAAGATTTTTTTACTAATAAGGAATACTGCATAATTTTGGTGCTCCAGAAAAACTGAAAACTTCATATTTCTTGGGCACTGAAAGCACTTAGAGAGAAGTAAAATTCATTTGCCAGACATTTTGACATTTTCAAGCAAAAAGCTCAACCAAATTATCTTCTGAGGAACCATACTTCTGGGTAATATTCCACTGGACTAATAAATAATATTGAACAAGCACTCAAGGAAAAGATCATAATTGAATGCAATTTGAATACTCTGTGATAAAGAAAATTTCTTCCTAAAATGTTTTAGTTTCAATATTTTAGTCTGTGATTAAAGACCTCAAAATAAGTAAGACATTTCAGAAAGTGGTGTTGAAGCGATATTCTGTAGTTTAATTAGACTAGCGTAACCAAATACAAAATTCGATTTAATTTAATTTGCCAGATGTCCTATCAACATACAATTCAAATATTCCTCAATCAGTTCACTCGAAGAAATCTCAGCTGGTCACAGACAACATATCCCTTATCCCTTATTATGAGGGACCTAGAGTTTTCATTTTTTCAGAATAGGTCGAGTGTCCAAATATCTCGGCCAAGTTCGTTATTGGGCCAAATCCATCGAATAGTTTAGCAGTTAATAACATTAATTTCTTGAATATTCATCCTATCAATTCGTAACTTAGAGAATGTCTAGATAGCGTTAAAAGGAAGGAGTGTGGCAAATTTCGAGAAAATCGTCACGAGAGATAATTTTTTAAAGATTCCCAAAATGTTTTTTTTCAATACACGATATTTCATAAGTTATTCATCAGATCACAACAATTTAGGGCATTTATGCAGGGTATAGGTACCTAAAATATTTTAAAATTTCATCATCATAGCGTACAATCTCCAGAAGATATAAGAGTTTTCCTGAAAATGAAGTCACAGATTATATTTCTATCTATGAATTCACATCACATCAACTATAAATCTCTATGAGGGTGGTTTTAATTTTATGACAAGTTGTCATAATGAGTGAATATTGAGCCGAAAATGAAACTAATTCTGTGGGTTCATTTTTATGACAAACATGTCTAAAATACTGGTGTGTGCAGTTGTCATATTTTGAATGGAAATGTCATTATGAATTTTGCGACAAGAGGACTATTTTTTCCTAAATGTCTGTAATTTCTGAATATCAAGCTGAAAATGATCGCCATCGGTTGGATTTGACTCGTGATGAAGAAATGGTGGTCCAATTTGAAAATGTTTGGCTGAATATTCTCTATCTTCCGAAAGAGATGAGATAGAGATTCCATATTAATAGAATTAGTTTATTATCCAAATATCAAGTCAAGTTAGTTATTGGGCCAGACCTGTCCGATAGCTCAGCAATTATAAATCTGAAATTCGGTTATAATTGATGACACTGAACTACAAACAACTTATATATGGTATAGAAATGTGGAAAGAATGCCAGATCGAAGAATTTGCTGAACTGTAAGTTCACTCAACTTCCATTTAAGATATATGTATATTGATTCTTTCACACTCATTGTGCTGGCTGATCTCGTTGAAAATAAGTGATCTCGTTGAAAATAGTGATCTTGTTGAAATCTAGTGATCTTGTTGAAAATAGTGATCTCGTTGAAAAAGTGATCTCGTTGAAAAAAGTGATCTTGTTGAAAATAGTGATCTTGTTGAAAATAGTGATCTGTTGAAAATAGTGATCTCGTTGAAAATAGTGATCTTGTTGAAAAAGTGATCTCGTTGAAAATAGTGATCTCGTTGAAAATAGTGATCTGTTGAAAATAGTGATTTTGTTGAAAAGAGTGATCTTGTTGGAAAAATAGTGATCTTGTTGAAAAAGTGATCTTGTTGAAAAAAGTGATCTTGTTGAAAATAGTGATGATGAAAATGGTGTTCTTGTTGAAAAAAGTGATCTTGTTGAAAATAGTGATCTTGTTGAAAATAGTGATCTTTGTTGAAAATAGTGATCTTGTTGAAAATAGTGATCTCGTTGAAAAAATGATCTTGTTGAAAATAGTGATCCCGTTGAAAATTGTGATCTTGTTGAAAATAGTGATCTTGTTGAAAATAGTGATTTTGTTGAAAATGTGATCTTGTTGAAAATTGTGATCTTGATGAAAATAGTGATTTCGTTGAAAATAGTGATCTCGTTGAAAATAGTGATCTCGTTGAAAATAGTGATCTCTTGAAATAGTGTTGAAAATAGTGATCTTGTTGAAAATAGTGATCGTTGAAAAAAGTGATCTCGTTGAAAATAGTGATCTTGTTGAAAATAGTGATCTTGTTGAAAATAGTGATCTTGTTGAAAATAGTGATCTTGTTGAAAATAGTGATGTTGTTGAAAATTGTGATCTCGTTGAAAATAGTGATCTCGTTGAAAAAAAATAGTGATCTTGTTGAAAAAATCTTGTGATTGATGTTGAAAATAGTGATCTTGTTGAAAATAGTGATCTTGTTGAAAATAGTGATCTTGTTGAAAATAGTGATCTTGTTGAAAATAGTGATCTTGTTGAAAATAGTGATCTTGTTGAAAATAGTGATCTCGTTGAAAAAAGTGTGTTGAAAAAAGTGATCTTGTTGAAAATAGTGATCTCGTTGAAAATAGTGATCTCGTTGAAAAAAGTGATCTCTGTTGAAAATAGTGATCTTGTTGAAAAAAGTGATCTTGTTGAAAATAGTGATCTCGTTGAAAAAAGTGATCTTGTTGAAAATAGTGATCTCGTTGAAAAAGTGATCTTGTTCGTTGAAAATAGTGATCTTGTTGAAAAAGTGATCTTGTTGAAAATAGTGATCTTGTTGAAAATAGTGATCTTGTTGAAAAAAAGTGATCTCGTTGAAAATAGTGATCTTGTTGAAAAAGTGATCTCGTTGAAAAAGTGATCTTGTTGAAAAAAGTGATCTTGTTGAAAATAGTGATCTTGTTGAAAATAGTGATCTCGTTGAAAATAGTGATCTCGTTGAAAAAAGTGATCTTGTTGAAAATAGTGATCTTGTTGAAAATAGTGATCTTGTTGAAAATAGTGATCTCGTTGAAAATAGTGATCTCGTTGAAAATAGTGATCTCGTTGAAAAAAGTGATCTTGTTGAAAATAGTGATCTTGTTGAAAATAGTGATCTTGTTGAAAATAGTGATCTGATCTCGTTGAAAAAAGTGATCTTGTTGAAAATAGTGATCTTGTTGAAAATAGTGATCCTGTTGAAAATAGTGATCTTGTTGAAAATAGTGATCTCGTTGAAAATAGTGATCTTGTTGAAAATAGTGATCTTGTTGAAAATAGTGATCTTGTTGAAAATAGTGATCTTGTTGAAAATAGTGATCTTGTTGAAAATAGTGATCTTGTTGAAAATAGTGATCTTGTTGAAAATAGTGATCTTGTTGAAAATAGTGATCTTGTTGAAAATAGTGATCTTGTTGAAAATAGTGATCTCGTTGAAAATAGTGATCTCGTTGAAAATAGTGATCTCTGTTGAAATGATCTCGTTGAAAGTGATCTTGTTGAAAATAGTGATCTTGTTGAAAATAGTGATCTTGTTGAAAATAGTGATCTTGTTGAAAATAGTGATCTTGTTGAAAATAGTGATCTTGTTGAAAATAGTGATCTTGTTGAAAAAAGTGATCTTGTTGAAAATAGTGATCTTGTTGAAAAAGTAGTGATCGTTGTTGAAAATAGTGATCTCGTTGAAAATAGTGATCTTGTTGAAAAAATAGTGATCTTGTTGAAAATAGTGATCTCGTTGAAAAAGTGAGTTGAAAATAGTGATCTTGTTGAAAATAGTGATCTTGTTGAAAAAAGTGATCTTGTTGAAAAAAGTGATCTTGTTGAAAATAGTGATCTTGTTGAAAATAGTGATCTCGTTGAAAAAAGTGATCTTGTTGAAAATAGTGATCTTGTTGAAAATAGTGATCTCGTTGAAAATAGTGATCTTGTTGAAAATAGTGATCTTGTTGAAAATAGTGATCTTGTTGAAAATAGTGATCTTGTTGAAAATAGTGATCTTGTTGAAAATAGTGATCTCGTTGAAAATAGTGATCTCGTTGAAAAAAGTGATCTTGTTGAAAATAGTGATCTTGTTGAAAAAGTGATCTTGTTGAAAAAGTGATCTTGTTGAAAATAGTGATCTTGTTGAAAATAGTGATCTCGTTGAAAATAGTGATCTTGTTGAAAATAGTGATCTCGTTGAAAATAGTGATCTTGTTGAAAATAGTGATCTTGTTGAAAATAGTGATCTCGTTGAAAATAGTGATCTTGTTGAAAATAGTGATCTTGTTGAAAATAGTGATCTTGTTGAAAATAGTGATCTTGTTGAAAATAGTGATCTTGTTGAAAAAAGTGATCTTGTTGAAAATAGTGATCTTGTTGAAAATAGTGATCTTGTTGAAAATAGTGATCTTGTTGAAAATAGTGATCTTGTTGAAAATAGTGATCTCGTTGAAAATAGTGATCTTGTTGAAAAATAGTGATCTTGTTGAAAATAGTGATCTTGTTGAAAATAGTGATCTTGTTGAAATAGTGATCTTGTTGAAAAGTTGATCGTTGAAAATAGTGATCTTGTTGAAAATAGTGATCTTGTTGAAAATAGTGATCTTGTTGAAAATAGTGATGTTGAAAATAGTGATCTTGTTGAAAATAGTGATCTTGTTGAAAATAGTGATCTCGTTGAAAATAGTGATCTCGTTGAAAATAGTGATCTTGTTGAAAATAGTGATCTTGTTGAAAATAGTGATCTCGTTGAAAAAGTGATCTCGTTGAAAATAGTGATCTTGTTGAAAATAGTGATCTCGTGAAAAATAGTGATCTTGTTGAAAATAGTGATCTTGTTGAAAATAGTGATCTTGTTGAAAATAGTGATCTTGTTGAAAAATAGTGATCTTGTTGAAAATAGTGATCTTGTTGAAAATAGTGATCTTGTTGAAAATAGTGATCTTGTTGAAAATAGTGATCTTGTTGAAAATAGTGATCTTGTTGAAAATAGTGATCTCGTTGAAAATAGTGATCTCGTTGAAAATAGTGATCTCGTTGAAATAGTGATCTTGTTGAAAATAGTGATCTTGTTGAAAATAGTGATCTTGTTGAAAATAGTGATCTTGTTGAAAATAGTGATCTTGTTGAAAATAGTGATCTCGTTGAAATAGTGATCTTGTTGAAAATAGTGATCTTGTTGAAATAGTGATCTTGTTGAAAATAGTGATCTTGTTGAAAATAGTGATCTTGTTGAAAAAGTGATCTCGTTGAAAATAGTGATCTCGTTGAAAATAGTGATCTTGTTGAAAATAGTGATCTCTTGATCTCGTTGAAAATAGTGATCTTGTTGAAAATAGTGATCTTGTTGAAAAAAGTGATCTTGTTGAAAATAGTGATCTTGTTGAAAATAGTGATCTCGTTGAAAATAGTGATCTTGTTGAAAATAGTGATCTTGTTGAAAATAGTGAGTGATCTTGTTGAAAAAGTGATCTCGTTGAAAATAGTGATCTCGTTGAAATAGTGATCTTGTTGAAAATAGTGATCTTGTTGAAAATAGTGATCTTGTTGAAAATAGTGATCTTGTTGAAAATAGTGATCTTGTTGAAAATAGTGATCTTGTTGAAAATAGTGATCTTGTTGAAAATAGTGATCTTGTTGAAAATAGTGATCTTGTTGAAAATAGTGATCTTGTTGATAGTGATCTTGTTGAAAAAATAGTGATCTTGTTGAAAATAGTGATCTTGTTGAAAATAGTGATCTCGTTGAAAATAGTGATCTCGTTGAAAATAGTGATCTCGTTGAAAATAGTGATCTCGTTGAAAATAGTGATCTTGTTGAAAATAGTGATCTTGTTGAAAATAGTGATCTTGTTGAAAATAGTGATCTCGTTGAAAATAGTGATCTCGTTGAAAATAGTGATCTTGTTGAAAATGAGTTGATAGTGTTGAAAATAGTGATCTCGTTGTTGAAAATAGTGATCTGTTGAAAATAGTGATCTTGTTGAAAAAGTGATCTCGTTGAAAATAGTGATCTTGTTGAAAATAGTGATCTTGTTGAAAATAGTGATCTCGTTGAAAATAGTGATCTTGTTGAAAATAGTGATCTCGTTGAAAAATAGTGATCTTGTTGAAAAAGTGATCTCGTTGAAAATAGTGATCTCGTTGAAAAAGTGATCTCGTTGAAAATAGTGATCTTGTTGAAAATAGTGATCTTGTTGAAAATAGTGATCTTGTTGAAAAAAGTGATCTCGTTGAATAAAGTGATCTTGTTGAAAAGAGTGATCCCGTTGAAAATTGTGATCCCGTTGAAAAAAGTTATCTCGTTGAAAAAAGTGATTTTGTTGAAGAATGTGATCTTGTTGAAAATTATGATCTTGATGAAAATAGTGATTTCGTTGAAAATAGTGATCTTGTTGAAAATGGTGATCTCGTCGAAGAAAGTGATCCCCTTGAACATAGTGACCTCGTTGAAAAAAGTGATCACGTTGAAAATAGTGATCTTGTTGAAAATAGTGATCTTGTTGAAAATAGTGATCTCGTTGAAAATAGTGATCTTGTTGAAAATAGTGATCTCGTTGGATATAGTGATCTTGTTGAAAATAGTGATCTTGATGAAAATGGTGTTCTTGTTGAAAATAGTGATCTTGTTGAAAATAGTGATCTTGTTGAAAATAGTGATCTTGTTGAAAATAGTGATCTTGTTGAAAATAGTGATCTTGTTGAAAATAGTGATCTAGTTGAAAATAGTGATCTTGTTGAAGATAGTGATCTTGTTGAAAATAGTGATCTTGTTGAAAATAGTGATCTCGTTGAAAAAAGTGATCTTGATAAAAAAAGTGATCCAGTTGAGAATAGTGATCCCGTTGAAAATTGTGATCTTGTTGGAAAAAGTGATCTCGTTGAAAATAGTGATTTTGTTAAAAAATGTGATCTTGTTGAAGAAGGTGATTCTGTTGAAAATAGTGATCTTGTTGAAAATAGTGATCACATTGAAAATAGTGATCTTGTCGAATATAGTGATCTTGTTGAAAATAGTGAGCCCGTTGAAAATAAAGAGCCCGTTGAAAATAGTGATCTTGTTAAAAATACTGATCTTGTTGAAATAAAGTGATCTCGTTGAAAAAATGGATCCTGTTGAAATAGTGATCTCGTTGAAAATAGTGATCTCTTTGGAAATAGTGATCTTTTGAAAAAAGTGATCCCGTTGAAACTAGTGATCTTGTCAAAAATAGTGATCTTGTTGAAAAAAGTGCTCTCGTTGAGAATAGTGATCACGTCGAAGAAAGTGAACCCGTTGAAAATAGTGATCTCGTTGAAATAGTGATCTCGTTGAGAATAGTGATCTTGTTTGAAATAGTGATCACGTTGAAAAGAGTGATCTGGTTGAAAAAAGTGATCACGTTGAAAATAGAGATCTTTTTTAAAATGGTGATCTCGTTGAAATTAGTGATCTCATTGAGCAAAATCGATCTTGTTGAAAATAGTGATCTCGTTGAGAAGAGTGATCCTGTTGAGGAAAGTGATTTCGCTGAGAATAAAGATCTCGTTGAAAAATTGTGATCTCGTTGAAAATAGTGATCTTGTTGAAAGAAGTGGTCTCGTTTAAAATAGTGATCTCGTTGAAAACGGTGATCTCGTCGAAGAAAGTGATCTCCTTGAAATCTGTGATCTCGTTGAAAAAAGTGATCACGTTGAAAATAGTGTTCTCGTTGAAAGTATTGATCTTGTTGAAAATAGTGATCTTGTTGAAAATAATGATCTTGTTGAAAATAGTGATCTCGTAGAAAGAAGTGATCTTGTTGAAGAGAGTGATCCCGTTGAAAATCGTGATCTAGTCGAAATTAGTGATTTTGTTGAAAATAGTGATCTTGTTGAAAATAGTGATCTTGTTTTAAGTAGTGATCTCTTGAAAATAGTGATATCGTTGAAAATGGTGATCTCGTTGAAAAAAGTTATCTTATTGAAAAAAAATATCTTGCTGAAAAAAGTGATCCCGTTGAAAATAATGATCTTGTTGAAAAAAGTGATCTTGATGTAAATGGTGATCTCGTTGAAAATATTTATCTCATTGAAAAAGAGTGATCTAGTTGATGAAGATCTCGTTGAAAATGGTAATCTCGTTGAAAAAAGTGATCTTGTTGGAAATAAAGATCTCGTTGAAATAGTGATTGCGTTAATATTAGTGATCTCTTTGAAGAAAGTGATCTTGTAAAAATTAGTGATCTTGTTGAAAATAGTGATCTTGTTGAAAATAGTGATCTCGTTGAAAATAGTGATCTTGTTGAAAATAGTGATCTCGTTGAAAAAGTGATCTTGTTGAAATGAGTGATCCCGTTGAAGATCGTGATCTAGTCGAAACTAGTGAACTTGTTGAAAATAGTGATCTTGTTGAAAAAGTGATCTTGTTCAAAATAGTGATCTCTTGAAAATAGTGATATCGTTGAAAACAGTGATCTCGTTGAAATTAGTGATCTCGTTGAGAATAGTGATCTCGTTGAAAATGGTGATCTCGTTGAAAAAAATGATCTCGTTGAAAATAGTGATCTTGTTGAAAATAGTGATCTTGTTGAAAATAGTGATCTTGTTGAAAATAGTGATTGAAAAAGTGATCTAGTTGAAAATAGTGATCTTGTTGAAAATAGTGATCTCGTTGAAAATAGTGATCTTGTTGAAAATAGTGATCTTAGTTGAAAATAGTGATCTCGTTGAAAAAAGTGATGATTGAAAATAGTGATCTCGTTGAAAATAGTGATCTTGTTGAAAATAGTGATCTCGTTGAAAAAAGTGATCTCGTTGAAAATAGTGATCTCGTTGAAAATAGTGATCTCGTTGAAAAAGTGATCTTGTCGAAAATAGTGATCTCGTTGAAAATAGTGATCTCGTCGTAGTGAAAATAGTGATCTCGTTGAAAATAGTGATCTTGTTGAAAATAGTGATCTTGTTGAAAATAGTGATCTTGTTGAAAATAGTGATCTTGTTGAAATGTGATCTTGTTAGTGAAATCTCTGTTGAAAATAGTGATCTTGTTGAAAATAGTGATCTTGTTGAAAATAGTGATCTTGTTGAAAATAGTGATCTTGTTGAAAATAGTGATCTTGTTGAAAATAGTGATCTTGTTGAAAATAGTGATCTCGTTGAAAAAGTGATCTCGTTGAAAATAGTGATCTTGTTGAAAATAGTGATCTTGTTGAAAATAGTGATCTTGTTGAAAATAGTGATCTTGTTGAAAATAGTGATCTCGTTGAAAATAGTGATCTTGTTGAAAAAGTGATCTCGTTGAAAAAGTGATCTCGTTGTGTGATCTCTGTTGAAAAAAGTGATCTTGTTGAAAAGTGAGTTGATCTTGTTGATCTCGTTGAAATAGTGATCTTGTTGAAAAAGTGATCTTGAAAATAGTGTTGAGTGATCTTGTTGAAAAAAGTGATCTTGTTGAAAAAGTGATCTTGTTGAAAATAGTGATCTTGTTGAGTGATCTTGTTGAAAAAAGTGATCTTGTTGAAAATAGTGATCTTGTTGAAAATAGTGATCTTGTTGAAAATAGTGATCTTGTTGAAAAAAAAGTGATCTTGTTGAAAATAGTGATCTTGTTGAAAAAAGTGATCTTGTTGAAAATAGTGATCTTGTTGAAAAAGTGATCTTGTTGAAAAAAAAGTGATCTTGTTGAAAATAGTGATCTTGTTGAAAAAAGTGATCTTGTTGAAAATAGTGATCTTGTTGAAAATAGTGATCTTGTTGAAAATAGTGATCTTGTTGAAAATAGTGATCTCGTTGAAAAAAGTGATCTTGTTGAAAAAAAGTGATCTCGTTGAAAAAGTGATCTCGTTGAAAATAGTGATCTTGTTGAAAAAAGTGATCTTGTTGAAAATAGTGATCTTGTTGAAAATAGTGATCTTGTTGAAAATAGTGATCTTGTTGAAAATAGTGATCTCGTTGAAAATGGTGATCTCGTTGAAAATAGTGATCTTGTTGAAAATAGTGATCTTGTTGAAAATAGTGATCTTGTTGAAAATAGTGAAATAGTGATCTCGTTGTTGAAAAATAGTGATCTTGTTGAAAAAGTGATCTCGTTGAAAATGTTGATCTCGTTGAAATAGTGATCTTGTTGAAAAAAGTGATCTCGTTGAAAAAGTGATCTCGTTGAAAATAGTGATCTCGTTGAAAATAGTGATCTCGTTGAAAATAGTGATCTCGTTGAAAATAGTGATCTCGTTGTTGAAAAAAGTGATCTTGTTGAAAATAGTGATCTTGTTGAAAATAGTGATCTTGTTGAAAATAGTGATCTTGTTGAAAAAATGAAAAGTGATCTTGTTGAAAATAGTGATCTTGTTGAAAAAGTGATCTCGTTGAAAATAGTGATCTCGTTGAAAATAGTGATCTTGTTGAAAATAGTGATCTTGTTGAAAATAGTGATCTTGTTGAAAATAGTGATCTTGTGATGAAAATAGTGATTTCGTTGAAAATAGTGATCTCGTTGAAAATGGTGATCTTGTTGAAAATAGTGATCTCTGTTGAAAAAACAGTGATCTTGTTGAAAATAGTGATCTTGTTGAAAAAAGTGATCTTGTTGAAAATAGTGATCTTGTTGAAAATAGTGATCTTGTTGAAAATAGTGATCTTGTTGAAAATAGTGATCTCGTTGAAAATAGTGATCTCTTGTTGAAAAAATAGTGATCTTGTTGAAAATAGTGATCTTGTTGAAAATAGTGATCTTGTTGAAAATAGTGATCTTGTTGAAAATAGTGATCTCGTTGAAAATAGTGATCTTGTTGAAAATAGTGATCTTGTTGAAAATAGTGATCTGTTGAAAATAGTGATCTTGTTGAAAATAGTGATCTTGTTGAAAATAGTGATCTTGTTGAAAATAGTGATCTCGTTGAAAATAGTGATCTTGTTGAAAAAGTGATCTTGTTGAAAATAGTGATCTTGTTGAAAAAGTGATCTTGATCTTGTTGAAAATAGTGATCTGTTGAAAATAGTGATATCGTTGAAAAAATAGTGATCTCGTTGAAAATAGTGATCTCGTTGAAAATAGTGATCTCGTTGAAAATAGTGATCTCGTTGAAAAAAAGTGATCTCGTTGAAAATAGTGATCTTGTTGAAAATAGTGATCTTGTTGAAAATAGTGATCTCGTTGAAAATCGTGATCTAGTTGAAAATAGTGATCTTGTTGAAAATTGTGATCTCGTTGAAAATAGTGATCCCGTTGAAAAAGTGATCTGTTTGAAAATAGTGATCTTGTTGAAAAAAATGATCTCATTGAATATAGTGATATCGTTGAAAATAGTGATCTTGTCGAAAATAGTGATCTCGTTGAAAATAGCGATCATGTTGAAAAAAGTGATCTCGTTGAAAATAGTGATCTCGTTGAAAATAGTGGTCTCGTCGAAATCAGTGATCTTGTTGAAAAAGTGATCTTGTTGAAAATAGTGATCTTGTTGAAAAAAGTGATCTCGTTGAATAAAGTGATCTTGTTGAAAAGAGTGATCCCGTTGAAAATTGTGATCCCGTTGAAAAAAGTTATCTCGTTGAAAAAAGTGATTTTGTTGAAGAATGTGATCTTGTTGAAAATTATGATCTTGATGAAAATAGTGATTTCGTTGAAAATAGTGATCTTGTTGAAAATGTTGATCTCGTCGAAGAAAGTGATCCCCTTGAACATAGTGACCTCGTTGAAAAAAAAAAAACGTTGAAAATAGTGATCTTGTTGAAAATAGTGATCTTGTTGAAAATAGTGATCTCGTTGAAAATAGTGATCTTGTTGAAAATAGTGATCTCGTTGAAAAAAGTGATCTTGTTGAAATGAGTGATCCCGTTGAAAATTGTGATCTTGTTGAAAATAGTGATCTTGTTGAAAATAGTGATCTTGTTGAAAATAGTGATCTTGTTGAAAATAGGGATCTGGTTGAGAAACGTGATCTAGTCGAAAATAGTGATCTTGTTGAAGATAGTGATCTTGTTGAAAATAGTGATCTTGTTGAAAATAGTGATCTCGTTGAAAAAAGTGATCTTGATAAAAAAAGTGATCCAGTTGAGAATAGTGATCCCGTTGAAAATTGTGATCTTGTTGGAAAAAGTGATCTCGTTGAAAATAGTGATTTTGTTAAAAAATGTGATCTTGTTGAAGAAGGTGATTCTGTTGAAAATAGTGATCTTGTTGAAAATAGTGATCACATTGAAAATAGTGATCTTGTCGAATATAGTGATCTTGTTGAAAATAGTGAGCCCGTTGAAAATAAAGAGCCCGTTGAAAATAGTGATCTTGTTAAAAATACTGATCTTGTTGAAATAAAGTGATCTCGTTGAAAAAATGGATCCTGTTGAAATAGTGATCTCGTTGAAAATAGTGATCTCTTTGGAAATAGTGATCTTTTGAAAAAAGTGATCCCGTTGAAACTAGTGATCTTGTCAAAAATAGTGATCTTGTTGAAAAAGTGCTCTCGTTGAGAATAGTGATCACGTCGAAGAAAGTGAACCCGTTGAAAATAGTGATCTCGTTGAAATAGTGATCTCGTTGAGAATAGTGATCTTGTTTGAAATAGTGATCACGTTGAAAAAGAGTGATCTGGTTGAAAAAAAGTGATCACGTTGAAAATAGAGATCTTTTTTAAAATGGTGATCTCGTTGAAATTAGTGATCTCATTGAGCAAAATCGATCTTGTTGAAAATAGTGATCTCGTTGAGAAGAGTGATCCTGTTGAGGAAAGTGATTTCGCTGAGAATAAAGATCTCGTTGAAAATTGTGATCTCGTTGAAAATAGTGATCTTGTTGAAAGAAGTGGTCTCGTTTAAAATAGTGATCTCGTTGAAAACGGTGATCTCGTCGAAGAAAGTGATCTCCTTGAAATCTGTGATCTCGTTGAAAAAAGTGATCACGTTGAAAATAGTGTTCTCGTTGAAAGTATTGATCTTGTTGAAAATAGTGATCTTGTTGAAAATAATGATCTTGTTGAAAATAGTGATCTCGTAGAAAGAAGTGATCTTGTTGAAGAGAGTGATCCCGTTGAAAATCGTGATCTAGTCGAAATTAGTGATTTTGTTGAAAATAGTGATCTTGTTGAAAATAGTGATCTTGTTTCAAGTAGTGATCTCTTGAAAATAGTGATATCGTTGAAAATGGTGATCTCGTTGAAAAAAGTTATCTTATTGAAAAAAAATATCTTGCTGAAAAAAGTGATCCCGTTGAAAATAATGATCTTGTTGAAAAAAGTGATCTTGATGTAAATGGTGATCTCGTTGAAAATATTCATCTCATTGAAGAAGAGTGATCTAGTTGATGAAGATCTCGTTGAAAATGGTAATCTCGTTGAAAAAAGTGATCTTGTTGGAAATAAAGATCTCGTTGAAATAGTGATTGCGTTAATATTAGTGATCTCTTTGAAGAAAGTGATCTTGTAAAAATTAGTGATCTTGTTGAAAATAGTGATCTTGTTGAAAATAGTGATCTCGTTGAAAATAGTGATCTTGTTGAAAATAGTGATCTCGTTGAAAAAAGTGATCTTGTTGAAATGAGTGATCCCGTTGAAGATCGTGATCTAGTCGAAACTAGTGAACTTGTTGAAAATAGTGATCTTGTTGAAAAAAGTGATCTTGTTCAAAATAGTGATCTCTTGAAAATAGTGATATCGTTGAAAACAGTGATCTCGTTGAAAATTAGTGATCTCGTTGAAAATAGTGATCTCGTTGAAAATGGTGATCTCGTTGAAAAAAGTGATCTCGTTGAAAATAGTGATCTTGTTGAAAATAGTGATCTTGTTGAAAATAGTGATCTCGTTGAAAATCGTGATCTAGTGAAAATAGTGATCTTGTTGAAAATAGTGATCTCGTTGAAAATAGTGATCTTGTTGAAAATAGTGATCTTGTTGAAAATAGTGATCTCGTTGAAAATAGTGATCTCGTTGAAAATAGTGATCTTGTTGAAAATAGTGATCTTGTTGAAAATAGTGATCTCGTTGTTGAAATAGTGATCTCGTTGAAAATAGTGATTGTTGAAAATAGTGATCTCGTTGAAAATAGTGATCTTGTTGAAAATAGTGATCTCGTTGAAAAAAGTGATCTCGTTGAAAATAGTGATCTTGTTGAAAATAGTGATCTCGTTGAAAAAGTGATCTGTTGAAAAAAGTGATCTTGTTGAAAATAGTGATCTTGTTGAAAATAGTGATCTTGTTGAAAAAGTGATCTTGTTGAAAAAGTGATCTTGTTGAAATAGTGATCTTGTTGTGATCTTGTTGAAAAAAGTGATCTTGTTTGAAAATAGTGATCTCGTTGAAAATAGTGATCCCGTTGAGAATGGTAATCTTGTTAACATGATGAAGTTGAAAAAAGTGATCTCGTTGAAAATAGTGATCTTGTTGAAAATAGTGATCTCGTTGAAAATAGTGATCTTGTTGAAAATAGTGATCTTGTTGAAAATCTCGTTGATCTCGTTGAAAAGAGTGATCTTGTTGATAGTGATCTCGTTGAAAATAGTGATCTCGTTGAAAAAAGTGATCTTGTTGAAATAAAGATCTCGTTGAAATAGTGATTGCGTTGAAAATAGTGATCTCGTTGAAGAAAGTGATCTTGTATAAATAAGTGATCTTGTTGAAAATAGTGATCTTGTTGAAAATAAGTGATCCCGTTGAAAATAGTGATCTTGTTGAAAATAGTGATCTTGTTGAAAAATAGTGATACCGTTGAAAATAGTGATCTTGTTGAGAAACTTTTCTTGTTGAAAATAATGATCCTGTTGAAAATAGTGATCTCTGTTGAAAATAGTGATCTTGTTGAAAATAGTGATCTTGTTGAAAATAGTGATCTCGTTGAAAATAGTGATCTTGTTGAAAATAGTGATCTCGTTGAAAATTGAAAATAGTGATCTCGTTGAAAATAGTGATCTCGTTGAAAATGTGATCTTGTTGTGAGTGATCTTGTTGAAAATAGTGATCTCGTTGAAAATAGTGATCTTGTTGAAAATAGTGATCTTGTTGAAAAAATAGTGATCTCGTTGAAAATAGTGATCTTGTTGAAAAAAGTGATCTTGTTGAAAATAGTGATCTCGTTGAAAATAGTGATCTTGTTGAAAATAGTGATCTTGTTGAAAATAGTGATCTTGTTGAAAATAGTGATCTCGTTGAAAATAGTGATCTTGTTGAAAATAGTGATCTTGTTGAAAATAGTGAAAATAGTGATCTCGTTGAAAATAGTGATCTTCGTTGAAAATAGTGATCTTGTTGAAAATAGTGATCTTGTTGAAAATAGTGATCTTCGTTGAAAATAGTGATCTCGTTGAAAATAGTGATCTCGTTGAAAATAGTGATCTCGTTGAAAAAGTGATCGTTGAAAATAGTGATCTTGTTGAAAATAGTGATCTTGTTGAAAATAGTGATCTTGTTGAAAATAGTGATCTTGTTGAAAATAGTGATCTTGTTGAAAATAGTGATCTCGTTGAAAAAAAGTGATCTCGTTGAAAAATAAGTGATCTTGTTGAAAAAAGTGATCTCGTTGAAAATAGTGATCTTGTTGAAAATAGTGATCTTGTTGAAAATAGTGATCTTGTTGAAAATAGTGATCTCGTTGAAAATAGTGATCTCGTTTGAAAAAAGTGATCTCGTTGAAAATAGTGATCTTGTTGAAAAAGTGATCTTGTTGAAAATAGTGATCTTGTTGAAAATAGTGATCTCGTTGAAAATAGTGATCTTGTTGAAAATAGTGATCGTCGTGATCTTGAAAAAAGTGATCTTGTTGAAAATAGTGATCTGTTGAAATAGTGATCTTGTTGAAAAATAGTGATCTTGTTGAAAATAGTGATCTTGTTGAAAATAGTGATCTCGTTGAAAATAGTGATCTTGTTGAAAATAGTGATCTGTTGAAAATAGTGATCTTGTTGAAAATAGTGATCTTGTTGAAAATAGTGATCTTGTTGAAAATAGTGATCTTGTTGAAAAAGTGATCTTGTTGAAAAAAGTGATCCTGTTGAAAATAGTGATCTCGTTGAAAATAGTGATTTGTTGAAAAAAGTGATCTTGTTGAAAATAGTGATCTTGTTGAAAATAGTGATTTTGTTGAAAATAGTGATCTCGTTGAAAATGGTGATCTCGTTGAAAATAGTGATCTCGTTGAAAATAGTGATCTTGTTGAAAATAGTGATCTTGTTGAAAATAGTGATCTTGTTGAAAAAAGTGATAGTGATCTTGTTGAAAAAGTGATCTTGTTTGAAAATAGTGATCTTGTTGAAAAAAGTGATCTCGTTGAAAATAGTGATCTCGTTGAAAATAGTGATCTCGTTGAAAATAGTGATCTCGTTGAAAATAGTGATCTTGTTGAAAATAGTGATCTCGTTGAAAATAAGTGATCTTGTTGAAAATAGTGATCTTGTTGAAAAAATCTTGTTGAAGTAGTGATCTTGTTGAAAATAGTGATCTTGTTGAAAATAGTGATCTTGTTGAAAATAGTGATCGTTGTTGATCCCGTTGAAAATAGTGATCTCGTTGAAAATAGTGATCTTGTTGAAAAATAGTGATCTTGTTGAAAAAAGTGATCTTGTTGAAAATAGTGATCTCGTTGAAAATAGTGATCTTGTTGAAAATAGTGATCTCGTTGAAAAAGTGATCTCGTTGAAAATAGTGATCTCGTTGAAAAAAGTGAAAACAGTGATCTGTTGAAAATAGTGATCTTGTTGAAAATAGTGATCCTGTTGAAAAAGTGATCTCGTTGAAAATAGTGATCTTGTTGAAAATAGTGATCTCGTTGAAAATAGTGATCTTGTTGAAAAAGTGATCTTGTTGAAATAGTGATCTTGTTGAAAATAGTGATCTTGTTGAAAATAGTGATCTTGTTGAAAAAATAGTGATCTCGTTGAAAATAGTGATCTTGTTGAAAATAGTGATCTCGTTGAAAATAGTGATCTTGTTGAAAATAGTGATCTTGTTGAAAATAGTGATCTTGTTGAAAATAGTGATCTTGTTGAAAATAGTGATCTTGTTGAAAATAGTGATCTTGTTGAAAATAGTGATCTTGTTGAAAAAAGTGATCTCGTTGAAAATAGTGATCTTGTTGAAAAAGTGATCTTGTTGAAAATAGTGATCTGTTGAAAATAGTGATCTTGTTGAAGAAAATAGTGATCTTGTTGAAAATAGTGATCTTGTTGAAAATAGTGATCTCGTTGAAAATAGTGATCTTGTTGAAAAAAGTGATCTTGTTGAAAATAGTGATCTTGTTGAAAATAGTGATCT
>JARTUT010000694.1:0-23635 GCA_030674115.1 Micraspis discolor
AATCTTATATAATGATAGTCGAACGATTAGGAAATTGAGTGAATAGGTGGCTACTTTTGCATTGCACACGTGAACATTGCTGCAGATTCATTTAATGTTTACCTATATATCGCAAATGCTTCCTCAACATCAATTATTCACTAGGTTGGAAAAATCCGGAAAAATCTGAACCACCTATGGATGTGAGAATTGTATTTCAGTTGAATTAATAGATGAGTAATGTTCTACATCACCTTTATAGGTCATTGTCATATAATTGTTGACGAATATATTTATTCCCTATTGTCAAAATTCATTACAATTATGTGTTATGAGTAGCACTGATTATTAATGTTATCTGATTATTGATCAGAAAGTACTTCAATTACTTTTGTAAACATGATTATTTGAACAAATAGTTGGGCAGTTTCCTTTAGTTTTCTGGATTGATCTTGTGTAAATATACGTTTTTGTGGAGATTATATCACAGTTCAATTGACAAATAATCTCCTATCATGGTCCTACGTTGTTAAATTCAATTAAAGAATAAGACTCTTCCACTTCAATGAAATTTTTCAGAATAATGTGAAGAAATTTTCATGAGATCATAGAATAATTCAAGAAAAACCAAGACAAATAATGAAAATTGGCAAAGTGACTGTGTTACTGCAACTCAGTGTTATTAGTTGCATTCATTTATTTTCTATCTCAAAATGCTTGTTCGTTTCATGCGGCCCACGTATGTTCATTTCTTTCTCTATGAACGCGTAACATATGTTGGAGATATATGACAGTGCAGAGACGAAGGAAGTACGAAGTAGTAATTCGAATACACACGTCGACGCTCGTTCGATGCAGTGCAAGACTTTTTCTTCGTTTCTGTCAGATTTTCTCGTTAATTCTACAAGTTCGAACGCCAGTGAAAAGGTGACTATTTCTCGCTCGTGGTGACACATTGATTCAACCGTGCTGTGAAGCCAGGTACGCAAAAGTCGATACTCAACATTCGCCTTTCTTTCGAGTCATTTTTTCATATTTTTTCAAATTTCATTATTAATTTCTTTGCTTTCATTTTAATTTCAAAGGCCGTGTCATTGCCATTTGGTCCTTCTTGAGCCGCATATTTTCGAACCGCGTTTTCAAAATTATTGCGATCAAGCATTTTGGAATTTTTCATTTCGTTTTTTCATTTGCATTTATTTCATTCGGTCAATGTTCATCTAACCTCAAAAACTTGACAAGATATCGAACACATTCATAAGTTCTTTAATTGCTAATATCTGCGCATGTTAAAAGAATTTAGCTTTCATTACCTTTCATTTGTTTTTCTCATCTATACTCATAACCTTGATTCAAAACATAAACAAAGATTGACATTCTTGTTTTGTTTATTTACATTTCATTATTTTCATTTGTTTATTTTCAACTCGATTTTCAATTTAATAGATTCAATCTTAATTATTTGCTTTATTAATTAATTTAGTTCTTTTCAATCAGTTGAGTCTATTTACTCTTTTTCGAAATTACTCAAACGAAATTCATATTGTTTTTGCAGTATACCTTGAATAATAATAATGGCGACAAAATTGGAAACAACTCAAAGCTCGTCGTCAAATTGTTATTGATGATCTCGAGGAAATTCTCAATTTAGCACAATTCGCTGTCACTGATGAAAGTCTTCATGTTAGATTCAAATTAAGATGTGAAATACTTGACGATATTCTCGTGGACTTTCAAAATTTACATACGTCTATTGTCTCTATGATAGTATCTTCCGAAGAACCCGAATTGAACACTGAGAAGGTTATTCGAACAACCTTTATGGATAATTATTACACCATCAGAACAACTTATGTTAATTTATTTCCTGTAGTAAACATTCCAGTAAAAAACCAAGACAGTTGCTCTATTAGTTCGCCAAATGTTAAACTTCCAAAGATAGTATTGCCCATTTTCAATGGGAATTATAAAGAGTGGCCTACTTTTTTCGATATGTTCCAAAGTTTGGTACATGAAAATTCTAACTTGAGTCAAATAGAAAAGTTTCAATACCTCCTTAGTTCACTTTCTTCTCATGCTTTAAATTTAGTTAAAGGATTTCCATTGACTGCTGAAAATTATGAAAGCGCTTTTCAGACATTGGCGGAAAGATATCAAAATAAAGACTTCTCGCTAATACATGTTGGAAGGAAATCTGTAATGTTCCAAAGCTACAGGGTGATTCAGCTAAAGACCTTAGGCGAATTCTAGAAGTTTTTGCGGAAAACTTATCGGTATTAAGGAATTTAGGTTTACTCGTTGACCAGTGGGACTTTGTTTTATTTCACATTCTCATTCAGAAATTAGATTCAGCAACGATCAAACGTTTTGAATTACAAGAATGTTCAACCGATATTCCGTCGTTTGTCAATTTGCGAAATTTCCTGACAAATCAGTGTATAGCCTTGGAGGCAGTAGCTCTTTCTCTTCCGTCGAAAACTCATTCAGTTTCGAATTCTCAAGTTTTGAAATCTAGTTCTCTCTCAACGAATAAAAGAAATTCGACTCTCGTTCAAACGGAAATTGAATCATTCAAGAAACGTTTAACCTGTAATTATTGCAAGTTAGCTCATAATATTTACAAATGTCCATCATTTTTGGAACAAACTGTTCAAGATCGGTTCAAGACTGTGAAGAACAAAAATTGGTGTATCAATTGCCTCCATTCTGGACATAAGATTAACAATTGTTCTTCAAAGTCAAATTGTCGTGTTTGCAATGGAAAGCATCATACCCTGTTGCACATGCGCAATAATGCGGATAATGATTCTTCATCAGAGACGTTTCAGTTCAATGCTGCAAATTCATCGGATTCAGGCTCAGCTCAAGTTTTAACCAATGTTTCTTCAAATTCTACCGTTCTCTTGGCAACCGCTGAGGTCGAAATTCGTGATGCTTGGGGTAGATATCAGAAGGTCCGAGTTCTGTTAGATGGAGGCTCTCAAATAAATATTATAACTCAATCGTGTGTAAATAGATTAGGCTTGAAAATTTGTGAAGCTTCATTTTCGATAAATGGAATTTGTGAAAGCTCATCTTCTGCTAATTGCAGCACTGAATGTACTATTCGTCCATCAGGTCAAATAAATCCATCTTTTACATTCGATGCCGTCGTGATTCCGAAGATTTGTGCGGAGATGCCGAGTTCTTTCGTAAATTATTCGTTTTGGAATTGTGTCCAAAACAAAAGTTAGCAGATCCGAACTTTTCCATTCCGAAATCAATAGACCTTCTCCTCGGAGCGGATATATTCTCTTTAATAATTCGACCGGGTCGTATCGAGGGTAACGGTTTAGAACCAACAGCACTTGAGACAGTGTTTGGTTGGGTTTTCATGGGAAAAGATTCAATCACCTAACATATCAGTTAACAATTTTCATTTGTCATTGTCTGAATCAGGTTTGAACTCCTCGTTGAAAAGATTTTGGGAACTTGAAGAAGTTTCAGAGAATGTTATTGTATCACCAGAAGATCACTTTTGTGAGAACATACACTCAGAACTATTCTAGAAATACATCTGGACGGTACACTGTGGCATTACCATTTAAACCTGATCAGTCAACACTTTCTTTCGGTGACACATATTCTCTCGCACTACGTCGTTTTTTATCCCTTGAACGTAAACTTATTAAAAACCAGAATATATACAGGAATACTCTACTTTCATGCAGGAATATTTAGAAAAAGATCATATGTCATTAATTTCTACGAGTTCGGATTATGAAAATACTTTTATATCCCTCACCATTGTATAATCAAACCAAACAGTCCATCTACAAAGTTGAGGTTGTTTTCGATGCGTCAGC
The DNA here is from genome assembly GCA_030674115.1 of Micraspis discolor. NCBI lineage: Eukaryota > Metazoa > Arthropoda > Insecta > Coleoptera > Coccinellidae > Micraspis > Micraspis discolor. Next base: position 3,825 of record JARTUT010000694.1, read on the forward strand.
TCATGTACCCAGTCATTTATCTTTAAATGATGCTCTATTGATAGGTCCTAAATTACAAAAGGATATTATTGCCATTTTGATGAACTTTCGTGTTCATCGGTTCGTTTTCACAGTTGATATCAAACAACTGTATCGTCAAATATTAGTCAAAATTCTCGGTTTGAAGTGGTTTCCTTCGTCGGACGAATTTTCTTATTTTGCGGAAACTACTGTTCAGGTATGTACCAAACGTACCATACTTTCAGAACTTTCTCGAATTTTCGACCCTTTGGGGTTCCTTTCTCCATTTACTTTTCTTGCTAAACATTTGATCCAGCATCTTTGGACATTAGGTTTACAGTGGGATGATACACTTCCAGACGATGTCAGCCGTCGCTGGAATCAGTGTAAATCGAATTAACCGAATTGGATAAATTAAAGATACCTCGGAAACTTGCATCGAAACCATTTTATCGTTGCGAACTTCATGGTTTCGGAGATAGTAGTGAGCGTGGTTGCGCAGCCGCGGTATATTTCAGGTTTTTCAATTATGACGGCTCCATTGACATCTCTTTCGTAGGTGGTAAATCAAAGGTCTCCCCATTGAAGAGAATTTCACTTCCACGACTGGAATTGTGTGCTTGTCTCTTATTATCAAAACTCATTAATGTGGTTTCCTCTGTTTACCAATCAGCCTTCACAATAGATGACATTTTTGCTTGGTCTGATTCAATGGTAGCTCTAACATGGATTAAGTCTTCTCCTCATCGATGGAAGACATTTGTAAGCAATCGTACTACTCAAATTCAGGACTTAGTTTCAACAGAAAATTGGTATCATGTTCAATCGAAAGACAATCCAGCTGATTGTGCTTCACGCGGCTTAACGCTAACCGAACTGTTGAACTGCTCTTTGTGGTGGACAGGCCCTGACTGGCTTCGTTCCAAACATCTCACCTTCGCAAATGATGAAATAGAGAATTCTCTTCATCTGGTACAAACAGAAGAGCGTCACCTCTCTTTGTCAACTTTCATTTCTCTATCGTTTGTTGATGATTTGCTCTCCAGGTATTCCTCTCTGTCCAAGGTTCAAAGGGTGGTAGCTTACATTTTCAGATTCGTTAACTTCATAAAGAACTCTAAAGCTCCTAAGATATATAGATTTTCCGCAGTTTATCTCAAAGATGCACTTTTCTTCATTATAAAGCAAGTTCAACGGGTTGTGTTCAGGGAACAGATCGATGGTCTCATCTCGGGAGGTCCCATATCTAGGTTACTTCGAAAATTGAGTCCATTTGTTGGAGAAGATGGTGTTCTCAGGGTGGGCGGTCGTCTGTCTTTTTCTGGTCTGGCTCTTGATCACAAACACCCAGCTTTGCTTCCTTCATTTCATCGTCTTACTGAGCTCCTTATTCAGCATTTCCACAAGATATATCTACATCCAGGTGCCCAGACTCAACAGGTCATACAGGAGTTTTATACAGTCCACTTACAGATTGAATCTGTGCTCAATTCTCGCCCTCTATGTCCGCTTAGTAATGATCCGAATGACATATCTGCACTGACACCGGGACATTTTCTTGCTTTGGCTCCGTTAGCTGCTATTCCTGAATTAGATTTATCTCACCTATCTATCGGTCGATTATCGCGTTGGCAGCTTTTAACTCGTATCCATCAGGATTTTTGGAAAAGATGGAATTTGGAATACCTGAACACACTGCAACAACGAAAAAGTGGTTCAATAGTGACTCGCCTCCTTATTCAATAGGTGCACTCGTTTTGATAAAAGATGATCAACTCCTCCATTGCGCTGGCGACTTGGACGCATTGAGAAATTGCATCCTGGCGCTGATAAAATAGCTAGAGTAGCTACTGTTCGGACTACTCAAGGTGTACTGCAGAGATTAGTGGTTAAATTATGTCCATTACCTCTCCAATAGTTATGACATATGTTGATGTATATATGTATATATTTTTTTCGCTTTATGTTCGATATCTTTTCAATTTTTATATTTGCCTTTTTTTCATAAAATATTCTATTTTAGGTGGGCGGTTATGTTACTGCAACTCAGTGTTGTTAGTTGCATTCATTTATTTTCTATCTCAAAATGCTTGTTCGTTTCATGCGGCCCACGTATGTTCATTTCTTTCTCTATGAACGCGTAACATATGTTGGAGATATATGACAGTGCGAGACGAAGGAAGTACGAAGTAGTAATTCGAATACACACGTCGACGCTCGTTCGATGCAGTGCAAGACTTTTTCTTCGTTTCTGTCGAATTTTCTCGTTAATTCTACAAGTTCGAACGCCAGTGAAAGGTGACTATTTCTCGCTCGTGAGTGACACATTGATTCAACCGTGCTGTGAAGCCAGGTACGCAAAAGTCGATACTCCAACATTCGCCTTTCTTTCGAGTCATTTTTTCATATTTTTTCAGAATTTCATTATTAATTTCTTTGCTTTCATTTAATTTCAAAGGCCGTGTCGTGCCAGACTGGTCCTTGTAATTTTCATTTATCAAACAAATCACATTTCCTATCATTATACACATGAATAGATATAAAAGACCTTGTAACGATGTTGAATTGATTTTCCGAAATTTATCGCAAAATCCGATCATTGTATTCCTAGATCTACACTTTTATGAGATAATTGAAAAAATTTCCAGTATATTCAATACGACAATTGAATTTGGAAATATGTGAGATATCAATAGCCCCCATATACAGGCAGATTTTTGTTTGAATACGTCTGATATCTGATGGGGTATAAAGATTTGAAAAATATTTCTTCTTTTTTGAAAATTTTCTGGAGTGTCGATTTCTGCAAAATTCTGCAACCCTATTTGTTTCATTTTAATTCAGTTATCTCCCAAGCTACAACTCGATCCTCTAGGAGTTAAAAAGGAAACCAAATTTCAGATGATCATAACCGCGGAATCATTTTACGAATTTGGCCCATTAACGAGCTCGTCCGAGATATTCATTCACTTGGACCGCAAGACCCGATTCGAAGAATCCTCCTTGCAGATTGGCGACAAATTTTGTGTATTAAATTTGAATATAGAGGGCATTTCTAAGGACAAGAGTGATTATATTTCTAAACTAGCAAGGGACTATGGTGCTGAGATTATTCTCCTTCAAAAGACACATACGGATCATAAAAAAATCTCCTTAGTAAAATTTACGGTGTAGCTTGTTATAATAAAAAATCCTTGATACACAATATTGAGTGAATCCAAAAAGGCATATTTGAGGGTGTTTTCTTTATCTCTTTCAAATTTTGTATTTTTGTTATTCAGTTCTTTTTTCTGCTTTTGTCTTTTTATTTCCAGATTCGATATGAGCAACTTGAAGAAGTCTTTATTTCCATCAATAGAAGACCACTCTTGAAGAAAGAAGTCCCTAAAATATATTTCAGCTTATTTTTGTACTTCCACATTTAGGCGGGGAGCCAGGGTTTTTTTTACTGTGGTTTTTTTCTCTAGGCTTTAATGTGATACGCCGAATTGTATGACACCCCGTCACCAACCCCTGATCTATATGCTTTATTGTTTGCTAACTAAATATTTTAAGTCAAAAGTTCAAAAGAATATGTATACATATATTCCTTTGACCCACCCTGAAAATTATACCTCACTAACCCATTCCGTTCGGACATTATCGTGCCCACGGACGGACGGACAGAATCAATTTTAACCACGGATTCTTCTTCAACGAGTCCATACGAAACGATCAATACCACTTTTACACAAATATTCGAAAAATACAGATATCTGAGAATATGTATAAGCACTCTATTCAGGTGAACAAAAGCCCCTAAAAAACAGTTTCAATGCTTCAGCGCATCCGCCATAATATATCGATTGTATTGTAACTGAATCTGATTAATCATTTGTATTCATCCAATTTCTGTATTCAATTTTCAAAACACTCGGAACAACGGACTCATGCTATAAAAACGAGGGTTTGGGAGCTAAGTTAGCGCAATACCCTTGGTGAAAAACCCTTGGCTGTCTGTACCGAATACACTGATGAACAATTGCTAGGGATCACTTATGAACTTCTATTCAATTGTATTTTTTCCAGTTATCTCGTGAATATCTGTACATTATATGTTCTCCAAGGAAAAATTAAGATGTTTTGAGTTGTTTATATCAAATTTTTTCTCACTTCATCGGCTGTTGTTCACAAAATCGATTATTATCTGTAGGCTGTTACAGGTGGAGTGAAAAGCAATGCGGTATTTGTTATTAAATCTGTTTTCTTCTCTCGTTCAAACACATAAGGTGACAATGATTGAAGAAATGAGAACAATATCAGCTTATCAGTCATGCCGAGAAGACGTTTAGCTCCTGTGCAAGTGGACCAAATCATACGGTGGATACAGGAAGGTTTGTCCCAGCGAGAAGTGTCCGGGGTTGAATGTTACGTGAGTCGGGCTTGGAATAGGTTCATCCAAAACGACTCAGTAGCTTATGTTCATGAGGAGGTCGGCAGCGGAGTTCAACAGCTGCCCAAGATCGTCTTTTGATCCTCAATGCTAGGAGAAATCCCACTTACCCGGCGTCGCGGCTAAATAGATCACTGAGAGTTGCAACAGGAGTTCTAATTTCGATCCAGACTGTAAGACGACGACTACATGTTCGTGGTTTGAGAGCACGTAGGAGGGTACAACATCCCTGTTTGAATAGGGAACACCGGGTTCATCGACGGCAATGGGCTAAGCAGCACCGCAATTGGACAGTTGAAGATTGGAGCCGATGTTTATTTACGGATGAGCCTAGATTTCGTTTGGTCAACTCCGATGGACGTATTCTTGCTTGGAGGAAAGAGGTCGAAGGTATGCAGAACAGTTTATTGTACCCACAACAGCTTTTTGGCGGAGGTTCTATATGTGTATGGGGAGGCATTTGTTTGAACCTATGCACAGAGTTGGTTGTTCTGCAGAACATCACAATGACCAGCCAGAGATATCACGATATGATTATTGAACCCATAATTGTTCCATTTGCGGCTGCCTTGGGCGAGAATTTCATTTAATTGACGATAATGCCTGTCCACACCGTAGTCGTCCTGTTAATGAAGCGCTAGAAACTCATTCTATTGATGGGATGTACTGGCCAGATCGCTCTCCAGACATGAATTGCATCGAACATGTCTGGTCTGAGATGTCTAGACAATTGTCAACCTTAGAAAAACCGATCAATAACCTGGAGGACCTTTCTAACGATTTACAGGATATTTGGACGAATTTTATAAATCTTTTGATTGAATGTATGCCTCGTAGGGTAGAATGCTTGAGACGAGCTCGTGGGGACCAACTAGGTACTAGCTCAACCGAAACTTCAGCCTTCTTGTGGTTTCATCATAAAATTTTATGTTATTCAAACACAGAATTTTGAGTGTTTCTAATAAAGTCTTTTTTTCCTCTCCAACTTTCCATTTTTTCATTCTTTTCTCAAGTAAACCATATTATCAACTGAAAATACTCTGATATCTGACTAAATTCATAATCTTGGAGCGAATATTTCAGAAATGAATTTAGAAAAAGTAAGTGATCCCTATCAATTGTTGAGCAGTGTATATGAATTTAAATTGTAAGAGTCTTTGAAAATATATAGGTAAAGTTTTAAGGGTAGAAGGACTCGTTTTTTGGGAGAAATCTTAAGTGAAACTCTTCATTCTTCGCCAAGCTTTCGTATTTAATTTAATTCTTCTTCAGGGCCTCTGGAATACATTGAAATTTATTTTTATTTTTATTTATACATTAAGTAGTTCAGTAGTTCAGTAAGTAAACAGGCAAAGATAATTTTCTCAATATATCCCATGAACTGCTACTCGAATGTGTGAAATTCGTTTTGATACAACACCATCCCATTTCTCATTTCTACTTGTATTGATAGAATTCATAAGCCTTTCACATTTATCAACGGATGGTAATTTTTGATAGTCCTTATACAAATTATCGGTGTCTTTCGACCAACCTGGAGTATAATCTTTCCGGAAACCTCTTGGAACGAACTTTTTTGCTGTGGCTGTCACAACACCTAAGGATCTATTCCACTTCTATCATTATTATTATAACCCCACATTACGTGGTGAGAATTGAATTCACCGCAATAAATTGACAGATGAGGAAGATTTTTTCCAAATTCTTGGCCAAATAGTATTTGGAGGTTTATAAATGTTAACAATAGAAATATTACAAAATTTGAAAGAGATAAAAAACACCCTCAAATTCGGATCAATCATTATGGCTGATGAAAGATATTCAACTCATATTCCAAAAAAATTCACATAAGAAAAAACACCCCTCACCTACATTAAAACATTTTGAGTGAAAAATTCAGCCTATTCCTTTCTCTTCACAGGATCCGAACGGAAATACTGACTCCATAGAAAAACAAAACCAACCCTCCCATGAGGGTATCAAGCTGGGATGGATACAAGGAGTTCTTATACCGTGTCTTCTCAACATTTGGGAGTTATGTTATTTTTGCGTTTATCATGGGTGGTCGCAGAAGCTGGAATAGGTGAGTGAATCATTGATTCTTTATTGCAGAAATCGAATAATTTCCAACACTTTGTATAAATCAAGTATGCCATATGGATCACCTACTGATTTCTTGAAAAATGTCTTATATTATTCAAAGACGAACCTTTTCATCACGGAAAATTAGTTGAATAAAACCAATTGTGAAATATATTGTGGTCTTTTTTGTATAATACAAGGGTTGGTTTTTATATTTCGGGATTAAAGAATAATAGTTATTTATCATATAAAGGAATATAATAATAGTATTAGATTTTAGCTCGAGAGCTGAAATCTAATATTTTTCCCATGTCTAATATACTATTTTTTCTGTGACAGGTAAAACGATTTAAAAGTGAAAGAACATATTATTACAATATATTAAAGTCATAATGTTATCGATATGAAATTTGAATTTTTAATCTAGTAAGCTATTAGATCTGCGTTGCTAAGGAAAACTTCAGTGTAATCAAATATCTGTCCATTTAATTTTGTGATTTTATTCAAAATTTGCAAAGTCAGTAATTGTTTAGTAGTTATTTTGAATACTATAAAGTTAAAAATGCTTGATTCTGAGTTTTCTCTGACTCCACCGGTGTTGATAGAAGCAGCGCAAGTAGTGTCACGAAAATTATTGCCAGCTAAATCGCGGAAAATTTACGAAACCGCGTATTAAAGATTTATGGAGTGGAAAATGAAAATGACATGCAGTTCTTTCTCGGAGACAGTGTTATTGGCTTATTTTTCGGAACTGGCACAACAACAAAAGCCATCAACAGTGTGGTCGAATTATTCAATGATTAAAAGTATGTTACGATCCAATAATAATGTAGACATTTCAAAATATTTCGAACTAATTACATTTCTGAAACAAAATGGGAAAGGTTACACGCCCAAGAAAGCTGCTATTTTTACTAGTACATAAATTAGTGATTTTTTAAAGCCCCCTGATGAAGTTTATTTAATGGCCAAGGTTGTTGTTGTATTTGGAATTGCAGGATCTTGTCGAATTTGTGAAATCAGCCAGGTAACATTAGATGATATTGAAGATTCGGGAAAGTTATTAATTGTGAAACTGAAGCAAACAAAAAATGATGTAAACAGAAGATTTGTAGTTACTGAAGAATATATTAATTATTACCGAATATACATAGCCCTTCGTCCAGCAGCAGCAAAAGATCGCCGCCTCTCGTAAGCCAATATTATGATATCTTTCAAATTCACTCAGCTATGATTACGTTCGCGATTTTTTTTCCGAATTTTTACTTGGCACTCCTTACTAGAAAATCAATGTTTTGTCAAAAAAATTTACTTTCTACAGCGCCTTCTGATCATTGCAGTCTCTTTGTCAGTTAGTTTTCTTAAAACTTGCATCAAGGCCAAGATGAATTTCAAATAACAAAAAGAATTTTGCGAAATAACATTTTCACACCTGCTTCGACTATTTTTATTGAACGATGTTCAATCACTTGAAGATTTATTAACTTATTCTTATCCCATTCTTTTGAAGTTCAAAACGGTTATTGATATTATTGATTTTTATTTTATGTTCACTTAGGCTGGGAATTCGATACATTCTCATAACGCAACATAAATATATAGAAGCTTCATATAAGTTCTTTCGGTGATGATTTGAAGAATCAGAGAGATTTTACAGGAATATATAAACTTTCGTAATTCGTTAAGATTTGATGCGTATTTATGCACAAGTAAATGCAACCAAGCCACTAATTTTCTATTATTAACTTTCGAGAAAAAATTCAATATTTTATAACATATACATGGTGAGTCTTAGATTCATTCATTTTATTCAAACATGGAGTTAATAAATTTGATACTTGAGTATAGAAATCATTCTGGATCTGAGTAAAGTAATAAGGTCTAAGAATACTCTATTCAAGATTATTTCTCTTTTTCAAGTTGCATTCAGTGGCGGCTCGTGACAATATAGTCGTGACAAGTTTATATAGTGAACTCTACTTCGTCAGTTGCATAATAAATATGTTACAAAATTTTCTTCACTAATGCTTGGAATTTTTATGAATCCTCAAATTATTTATATACATATTACTTTATTTTATTCAGCAAAAAAGCCATTAATTTAATTGTCCCAATATATTATGAGCTTATTTTTCGATATACTATATTGCTCAAAATATGAAAACCATTATTATGCAGCTGTACAGCAAGTAGGTACCAACGTGGAGGTGTAGAGGATTCCTGCCACGTGTGGGATGGGAATGAAGGAAATCGGATCAGATCAAGTTGAAAATTTTCAAAATAACGAAATAAACTCTAAATAAATAAAATAAACTCTGAAAAAATTAACACTGAATAAAAAATTTAAAAGGCAGTGTAAAATAGGATTTATTCTGAAAGTTATAAATGAAAATTATTCTAAATTGAGTTCTCAATTTTAAAATTTTTGTAAATCAATGGAATTCTACGATTTTTCTGATCAGCGAAATGATCTATAACCTTGTCAATAAAAATATTTTCGTCCTGTGATTTCATGAATCCTTTTTCGATCGAAGTTTTAGCCATATTACTCAGCCGCGCCTGTCCAGTTGTATTCCTAATATAATTTTTAATCCTTTTCAACGCAGAGAAACTTCTTTCTGTGGAAGCAGTTGTCAAATTTTCCGAAGTTTGAAGATAAAAATTGAAATAGATCATCAGCAGAACGCCCATAACTAACATCATAAAATCCCATGAAGCGCTCAACAAGTTGGTCATCTAGTACATAACGAAAAATGACTGATAACTGGGAATGACAGCTTATGTCAGTTGTTTCATCAACTTGCCAAGAAAAAAACAATGATTGTGAAACTTCGTCCTCGATTTGTTTATTCACAACAAAAGCCACCGAATCAATTAATTCATTTTGAATGGTTTTAGATGTACCAGAAAATACCGATTTACTGTTGGTGTCATTTTCTAAAAAAGGTTTTTAAATTCGTGTCAAATTTACTAACAAGAACTACCAATTCTTTGAAATTTCCGCGATTTAAAGACTCATTCGATTCATCGTGCCACCTAAAAGGTAACTCTTGCATACAGAGGTGCATCGTAATATCTATTAAACTTCTTAGAATTTGTCGATTTTCTTTGACTTTATAGCATTGAATTTTTAAATTTCTATTTGACGCGCATTGTCTATTGTTGTGGCGATATGTTGTTTTTGCTTTCTCATAACGCTAAGCTTGCAATTAGATGAAATATGCTGAGCACTTTTATTGTGTAGCGATAGACCCCGAGATAAATTTTTCAAATCACTAAAACCACTTTTCGACCAAACTCTGTCGGAAATTCTATTAGTTGCTGAGAATAAAATGCACGGCCAACAAAATATTTTTCAAAGTAATACTTCCAATTAGCCAGTCGTACTTGTCATACCACGTATTTTGGTATCCCCGATCTGATTTACCTACCCCACCACTAGACACTAGAGATTTCCTCAAATCTGGAACAGGTCGCTTAACTTCCTTAATTAAATATAATTTATCATCATATGAATGAGTGGAAAAATGTTTCTTATTTATTAAAAATTAACTATATCACAAGCACACTGAACATGTTCCTTAGGAATTTCAAAAATTTACTATTACTAGGTTCCGCTGAATCCATTTCGCGATCTGGTAGTCACTTTCAATAAAAAGATTTATATTTCAGAAAAATTCACCTAAAAATGATTATAATCAAACGCTATACACAGCAAACGCGATACCTCTAAATAACGGCAAAGTGAACTAACCCTATTTCTCTATTTCCGCTTCCCGATTAACTCGAATAAAAACCTGAGGCCAGCCCCTAATTCCTCGAAGCCGCCTTCAAAGCCGTAGATATGTTCTCACCGCTTCGACGCAGATAACCCGCTGGACATCGCAGAAACGAAACGACCTCAGATCGGCTAAGATCGCGCAGAGGCCAGCCTCGGATTAATCCTAGAACGGCTTTCCATTACGTTCTCGTAGGTCACCGAAATATGACACGCTAATTCAGTCAAAGAAGCCTGCGTTAGGCATGCCTCAACCGTTTATTCAAAGAGGATTTCATTTGTTATGAATATACAAGGAACGTGATATTGGGAATAAATATTGAGGAAAAAGTGATGATGAATGGGAATGAAGAAATATACGGTTCAGAATTTTTGATGAGGCACTGCCTCCCTGCCTCATAGGACAAGCCGCCACTGGTTGCATTGCGTTTAAGTTTATGTATTGTCAATTATTTGATAACTTTATTTGATCTTATCTTTCATTACTTCATTTTAAGTAAAGATGATTTAGCGGAATGTTGATTTTTAAACTTACATTCAAGATCAACTTAATGTTTATATTAACGCATTGTAATAAATACGAATTTTCTTGATTGTTTTATACGTATTATCTTTTCTCTTGAAAATATACCCAAAATTCTTCCTTCCAGAAAATTACTTTTTTTCATTATACATTATCAGTGGCAGTTGTTTATGAAACCCAGCATAATTAATGATTCCATTTTTCTCAAAATATATGAATTCCAATTTTGTAGAGAATTTGAAGTGGCAATTCTTCTGAGTCACTGAGGAGAAACCAATCTATCGATACATGCTCAATGGCTCCAAATACTCCTGCACAGCTGGTACACGCCATCTTCGTTTAACGAGTGGCGTTGCACTTTAACTCTCTTCATTTTAAATTTACTTGATTAATTATAAAAATAGGCCTTTAAGTCACAAACGTATATATCCACCAAAATATCTCGTTTAAACCTTGATATAAACCTCGCTGCGACGTAAGTTTGGCAGAATGTTGAAAGGAACCTATCGATTTTTAAATTCTCCACATGATATAGATGATAAATTATTAAAAAAATGAGTACCTATACGAAATTGGTTTTCGACAATTGCTATCAATGTAACTTCCTTATCATAAATGTATGCAAAAATGTGAATTTGATTAACTGTTCGATGAACGCAGAGACATTGCAGCCGTATCTTACATTAATAGAAATTGCTAATTGAAGACAGCAATAAAATTACTTTTTATTATATGCTCATAACGTCCACCTACTGGCCGAATCTTAATTCTCGTAATTTCAGTAGGATATTTGAATGCAAAGAGAAGATGGTTACGTAAATTGAGATCAAGGGAACTGGTTTTCATGAACTTATGAAGTTTTCCTATTTAGAGATATTTGTGTCAGATTTTATCTTCTATATTCTCACATCTGTGCTCCGCTCTGCATCCTCCATTTTGTTATTCACATACAGCCACCTAAATTTGATGAAGGATATTCAAGTTGGTGACCAAGAATTTCTTAGGATGAAACTCATATAGAATGATTATTGAGCTGGTTCCACAATTTTCATTACCAATTTAATGATTCCTCATTTATCTGAGATTTAGAGATGTGCTCAAGTTAGATAGAACAGTTTTCCCCCAAAAATTCTGGCAACATCGATGATATCAAGTGATTTTCATAAATATGGCGTCCTTGACTTTGTTTCCGTTAGATATTATTGATTCTTAATTCCATTTCATTCGATATTGAAATAACTCCAGAAGAAATAACACCTTGCAGATCGACTATCGGAATTGTCATGTCACGTGGTGAGAATCCTCAAATATACTATCTGTGCTAGATTTCAGTTGAATATCTGGTGATGTGTCGATCATATGAAAAGAAAACTTGAAAACAATCAAACTTCAACACTCTGTATCTTGAAAGCTGAACTTTAGCGACCCGAATTTTATGGGACACTTGTTCTTAAACTTGATTGTGGAATCTATCCTTTTCGTTTGTTCGTTTTATTTAGGAAAATCTTGTATATTAAATCTTCTGAATCCGCATGGTATTTCATATATTCAATTCTTCGTTATTTGCTTTTCATTATCATGTATAAATTTTGTAGAGTTGAAACTGATATTAACTTGTGTCATGAGTAGTTGTATCTTATTCATCTTTAATCTTCTCATTTTTTTCTGAAATATCTTTCACATCCATTTATGATTTGTAATTATGTAGTTCAAGTTGATTTCGACTTATTTGTTTGTTTCTTTCTAATGCCTTATTGTAATAGTCATTTCCTTTCAGAGTTGTTGTTATTAATTTCTTGATTTTCCTCTTCTTGGGTACAGCCGATATACGGTGTCTGTCCGGAAAATATACTAGTGTTTTCTTTTATAATTTTTGATTGAATGAAAAAGATGTATGGAATACAATATCAGACAAATGTTCATATCTCTAATAAAACTGAGGCTGGTCACTAATTATGATATTTTCATGAAAATTGGGTTTTTACTAGGGGAACTGCAACATCATATTGGCATAAATATAGCGGCGTAAATGGCCTTCTAGAAGAAGCTCTTGTGTCAACTGTATCTTAAATGGAATCAAATGCAAATCCTTGTGTGAAATTCAGGATAAATCTTCTTTGAAGAATAAGCACCTAAGCACGGCGTCGATTAGAGGTAGATGGGTTGTTTTGAACACTTTCTTCAACAGCTGCAGTGTTTTGGTTCAATCTTGCAGTACGTTGTGATCTTTGCTTGAAACTATAAGCTATAAACCCTCTTTCTTCGAAATCATTTACCACATGATAAATATTGCATCTTGTTGGCACGTTGTTTCTGCCAAATGTCAATTAATTTTTCTTATTGTCTCAGTAATCGATTACCTATTTTGCTATGTTTATGTTTATACTGGCTTACCTAGGTATACATATATCAATGTACACCCCTCAGAAGCTAATTCAAGCTCATGCGAGTTAGGTTAAGCAGTGTGTTCTGTGTAGGCTTTGTTACTGTGTCCTTACGCCACCTGGAGGCATATAGTATATAACATTATTAGCAAGGTAAGAGGGTTTTACTGGCGAATGGAGGATGTAACTGACGAGCCGCAGGCGAGTCAGTTACCTCATTGAGCCAGTTAAAGATCAGAGTTATACACCGGCCACTCTTTCGCAGAACTGGAGCCGGTTGCGGATTCAGGTGGAGATATTTTTAGCACTAAAGCGTGCAGGAGGGTGGAAGAGCACCGAAATTGCGATGAGTTATGTCGATGATTCGGTCAATAAAAAATCGAAATGTCTAGCAAATTATTTGGTAGTAAGGAGAGTACAAGTTCTGCATACCTCGGATTCAGCAATTTCTGAGTCAACAGATGATTCATCATCATCATCAGTATCAACTCTTTCATCATGAAAAATCTGTGTTACTGGAAATAACAATTGTACCATGATTTTCAACATACAGCCTTGGCCAAAGTATTGAGCACCCATGTCACTTTCAGTTTTTTGAACAGGGTCAAACCGAAATAAAATGAAACAATGCCTGTATGTTTAAATCATTATTTATTAATACATAATCAAAATTTTTTGGGTCAACCTTTCGCATTAATTACGGCAGAAATTCTTTTTGGCATCGAGTTCACTAGTTTTTATTATTGTTATTAAAATAAAGAGGAATTTTTTCAAACTGTTTATGAAATATTATAAGGACATTAAATTAACTAACTTACCTCAAAGTTTGATTCATCTGACCACACTACATTGGATCAATCTTCTGCAGTCCAACTTCGGTGCTTTAAAGCCCATTCATATCGAGCTTTCTTGTTGTCATCCGAGAGCCATGGCTTCTTTCTGGCTTTACACCCTCTCAAACCAGCTTCCTGAAGTCGTCTGCGGGTGTGCGAGCAGAAATTGATGGTGTAATTTCTACTGGCAATTCAGCAGCAAGCTCGGAAGAAGTTTTTTCCTATTTTTAACGACTCTCTCAATAACTGTCGATCTTGACGACCGGTAGTGATGCGTTTGCGCCCGGTTCTAGGCCTATTCCGATGAGATTCGGTAGCAGAGAATCGCTCAATATCATATTGAGAGCACAGATCGGCGCGAACATTTCACAGTTTTGGAAATCTCTACTTGTGATTTCCCTTGTTCATCTGCAGAACCTGTATCTGCACACGTTTTTCTAACGTAAGTTCGTTTCTTTTGGCAAATTATAACGATATCACTCCAATCTTCCGCAAACAATCACCAAAAACAAACTAAACGACTGGATGTGTCCACTACGAAGGCAGTAGCGAACTGATAAATAAAGACAAAATGTGCAAAAATAGCAAACTTTATGGCACCCAGGTGTTTTTATGCTTTTGCGGCACATATAATTATTTTAATTCTTTTTAGATGCCGACAAAAGAATTCTCAAACAATAGCTTTGTTTTCCCACACTTGCCGTGCACCTGCGAAATTTTTTAGGGTGCTCAATACTTTTAGCCAAGGCGGTATATGACTATAAAACAAAGTCTTCTAATGTAAATAATACTACTAACTTTTGCAGGTTAACTGACAGTTTCACAAGTTAGTGACTTGATAAAATAAACTTTCTTGTTTATGTAAACTGACGTTTACAAATGAGAAACAAATAAAAATATTTTAACAATTATATCACGTCTCCTTGCCGAATTCTTTTAGGGCATTTCTTTCAGACCTCCCAGAAGAAATAGAAACATTTGATAGGTTTCAAAAAACGTGTCAGGCTCCTTCTTACAACTAAATGTTACTATCGGTTGATGAGTTTTTATTTATTATTATTTATTTTTATTTTAAGACGTCGAGTGATGAGAAAAAATCCACGATCAGTTTATCCTTCTAACATCTCAGTGTACTTTTTGTTGACCATTATTTTTCACCAATTGTTTCAAATAATTTCCTGAATAACTTTGTTTAGATTTAAACCTCAAGAACCTATAGGAATTTTGGCCAGGAGATAATTAATAAAACATGGTGAAAATATAGCCCACATCACCATTTCAAACAATGATATTCATCATTCAAAGCAACATGAAATAAAACAGAATAACTTTTTTTTTCCTTTCAGGTGGATCTCTCATTATAATAGGAATTTCAGCGTTGGTATGTGTTGTAACCACGTTGTCACTGTCAGCGATAAGTACAAATGGCGAGGTCAAAGGAGGTGAGTACCAATTACCTTTTGTTGAGAATTTGGAATGCAAGTGCTCCAAATTGTAATGAATAATATGCCGAGATTTTGTTCAGTTTCGATAAATTTGAACGAGCCGATCATAATGGTACGTTCCGATTTAATTCACTCAATAATTAATTGAAACAATATGGATAAGCATTGATGTATGCTCAGGAGGAAAGAATGAACATTTACAGGGTGATTGATCCACGGCGGTGGCCTATTCGACGTTTATAGAAATCTGTTCCGAATTTTAGCTGAAAATTTGTACGTTGCGGTTTGAGATTATGATCTTTATCATAAGAGGTGACTAAGAAGGCTGCTGGGTTTTTGTCACCAGAATGTGTTCATACTTTATAAAGGTGTGTCCAATCACAGCGCAGCATTCGAGCGCGGACGCCGCGTGCGGCCTGCAATATCAGCTCTCAAGACATATAATGGTTATGCGGTTTAAGTGTGAAGTTGGTTTCGAAAAAATGTAATTAAATCCTCTGACCGGAAAAAACGAAATTACTTTCCGAACAACCTAATATTATTGTGATATTCTTTGCACCTAGTATCCCTTAATGGACCATGGGAGTCATATATTTCAATTTACCGAATAGTAGTTTCGTTATCCATGCTACTTGATAAAATACGTCTACACATAATTACCGACGAACGAACAATAAAAATATTCGCGCGTGGCTGGTAACAGACACTGCCGCGCGCGGCAATCGTTCAATCACAGCGCGGCAGTCGTCACTAGAATGTGTTCATACTCTATAAAGGTGTGAACACATTTTGGTGACGACTGCCGCGCGAGGCGCGTACCGCGCGCCGCAGTGTCTGTTACCAGCCACGCGCGAATGTTTTTATTTTTCGTTCGTTTCAAACAAAAAGTAATTTGATCTGAAAGTGAGTGAAATTTACAAAGAAATTCGCTCATTTAACATAAAGAGATAAAGAATGCTGTGAGTGAATGTAGGACCCGGGAGTGGGTTTCTCGATTTCTTTCCGGAAATTTTGATGTCCAAGATGCCAAATGTTCAGAAAATTTGCTATATAGAAAGATGTTGATAAATCTTCGAAAATATTTTATTAATCACTGCCGTACTTTTCTACATTTTATTATCAATTCGTTCATAGAACACCTGTGAAATTTTCTTTTCAACAAGAAACAAATTTACGTTAATATCATGAGAGCCTATCTTTCTTTTTATTTCTTCTCCATTCACCAGCTAGGGTCCAGATTATTTTTGTTCATCCGACATACTGCTCATATTCGATTTTTTTTTTTCTTTCAGGAGGAATATACTACATCATATCGAGGTCACTTGGACCAGAATTCAGCGCATCTGTTGGAATTGTTTTGCTTTTGCAAACGCAGTCTCAGCATCCATCAACACCATTGGTTTCTGCAATTCCCTCAGCGAATTGCTCAACCATTATGGCATCACCTTTATAGATGGCGGAGTGAATGATACCAGGGTGGTAGGTATTGTCGCCATCGTGATCATGATTATGATATGCGCCATTGGAATGGAATGGGAATCAAAAGCCCAGAATTTTCTGATAGCTATCATTATGGCAGCTATGGTAGATTTCATGGTAGGGACCATAATCGGACCCACCGACGATGAGAGTAGAGCACAAGATTTGTCGGATTCAATTGTGAGTAAAATTGTATATAATGTCGTTACCACTTTAACCGTCCATATGTCATTAGTTAGTATCCATGAAATCGGAAGCGACTGTAGTGAGGGTCATGCAGAGAATCATTACATTTTTAGGAAATCGCGAAATTTTTGACGATCTACACAGCGGATGCGAGTCGACAGTACCATATCCAAAAGTTAGACGAGACAACTACATGAAAATACTGCGTGCCATATCCGGTTCAATTATTGGACAGACAGACGAATCAGAGATAAATCAGGGTTGGTTACTTGGCAAGGCGTGAGATAGAAAGAAGAAGAGCATGGAAAAGATGAGGATGATGGATACACCACTACAAAGATGGAGGCACAGTTGACAATCAATTTCAGGGGCAAAATGAAACTGATACCATAGCCAAAAAGGCAACATATCTTAATCAGAGGAAGAAGGGAAAAAGAGTTTCCACGTGTTGATTTTTGTCATCAGTGCATTAATTTATCAATGAATTTGGATTTTTCAATTACTGATAGAAAATTTCCACTATTAATTCAATTTTTTTGTTTCAGTTACCCTATTCAAAGAAAATTGGGGTGAAAGGTACAGGCCTCATGAGGGTGTTCCATATGACTTCTTTCAAGTTTTCGCAGTATTTTTCCCCTCAGTTACTGGAATACAAGCTGGTGCCAATATTTCTGGAGATTTGAAGGTAGGCAATCTATTCACTTACCGATAATTACATCATTTTGGACATACTCAATTTCTGGAGTAGATAAACGTGGATAAAAAATTTGACAAGCGAACGAACATTCGCAGAGAATAAAGTATTTTCCCAAAAAAAGGCTCAATCTGAAACAAGCGTCAGAATGGGTTCCTACGAGTATACTAACATGTATTTGTGTTGGTATCGACTTCTTCACCAAGTTTCAAATGATTCTTTATTTGATCTAAGTTGCGTTAAATACCGATCAAATTTATATTTTTATTTTTATTTTTACTTCATTAATTATACTCTATAGTTTCGGCATTCACTATGTGTGAAAACATCTTTACATATAAGTAAAAGAAATACACACCTTTTAAACGGTGCAGTTTGCAAAATTCAATTCAATATACTCCCGTTTATTTATCCATTAACTATATTCTTCTTGATGCTTGTGAAAATTTATTCTGACTGAAATACAGGAAAAATACCATTATTCTTCATTCTGCTTCGAATCGGTCCACTGAATTAGGATATATTGAATCCATATAGTTCAGTCAATCTGTACATTTGGTGCGGGTATAATTACCCGCTCGATGAAATTTGGTACACTTGTTGAAAATGATGTAACTAAGCTACCTTTGCGATGGCCTCGCTGAAATGTTAGCGGTTTTGAAAAACTCAAAAAAACCAAAAAAAGTAAAAAATGCATTTTTCTCGAATTGTATGCATCGTACAGAAAATTTTATTGAACAAAAAATGTAGAGGACGTTGCGATCTACATTTTTTGTCATTGGTGCAATGCTGCACGACTAAATGCGCACAAAGTAGGTGGCGCTAAAGTATCAAAAAAAGTGTTTTTCATGTTTTTCGCCCTGAAAATGTTGTTTTAATGCAAAAGTTTAAATGTAAAAGTTGTTCCTTACATTATTATCAACAACTTTTATTTCAACATTTTTTTCGTACAACTTACCATTTACAAGTTATAGTAATACATAGCGCTGCATATACAGCACTGTTCTGCTAACGGTAGTTTTCTCGGTCCTATTGTGACTTTCTCCGACGAATCTGTTTAATTGATGACATTTTTCAAAAAATGAAAAACAAAACTGAAAAACATTAAAAATTGTCTTTGTTAATAACATTGAGAGTTCAACAAAATAATTCATAACAGAATGCGACTCAAAAAATCAAATAATGGATAATACTTGTCAAAAACAAATTAAAATTTTATTTATTAAAGTTTAATTGCTAAGAAAAATTAAATTAGTAAAATCTTGATTTAAACGTGCACTACCGATGTGTACTCATACTGCGTACAACAGTATATTTTGATTTTTCATTCTTCTGCAAGCTGCAGCTCAAAATGGTGAGTTGTACAAAAATAATGTTCAAACAAAAGTTGTTGATAATAATGTAAGGAACAACTCTTACATTCAAACTTTTGCATTAAAACAACATTTTCAGGGCGAAAAACATGAAAAACACTTTTTTGATACTTTAGCGCCACCTACTTTGTGCGCTTTTAGTCGTGCAGCATTGCACCAATGACAAAAATGTAGATCGCAACGTCCACTACATTTTTGTTCAATAAAATTTTCTTTACGATGCATACAATTCGAGAAAAATCCATTTTTACTTTTTTTGAGTTTTTTTGAGTTTTTCAAAAACCACTAACATTTCAGCGAGGCCATCGCAAAGGTAGCTTAGTTACACCATTTTCAACCAGTGTACCAAGTTTCATCGAGCGGGTAATTATACCGTCAAAACGATTTATTTTTCGACAGATTGACTGAACTAATAAGGTAGAGTTAGTCATATATCAAGGTCATCGACAGTTCGTACTATAATGAAATTTGCGTATATTCCTTAGCTTGGTAATTCGCGAAATCACAGTTCAATAACCGCGTTGTGAGGTGTTGATCTCCTCTCAAATTTATATAGGCAAAGGTAACAAACCAAATTAAAGTGATAATAGTTACAAGAAGTG
>JARTUT010000259.1:0-23566 GCA_030674115.1 Micraspis discolor
CCTAGATCAATAAAGCAATTTCATTGGCTACACGCAATATTTGATGTTTTGTGGTTGAAGAAGTTTCAAATATTTCGTCTATTCTATGGCAGTAATATTTGTTCATAAATTAATATATAAATAAACAAGACCAATATCGTTTTAATTAAAGACTTTATACGTATAGACGCTTAGGAACTTCTCCTGTCACAATTTCTACTATTTCCAAGTCGCCATGAAGTGCATCAAATTCATTAAAGAAGTCCATCATAGAAGTTAATAGCTTTGTTCAAAGTATACAGGGTGAGTCTTTGACCACTACGTTAATTTTAACCATAGGTTCTTGAGATCAAAAGAAACACTTTTTCCATTACGATTTTTCCATATTCAGCTGAGTTAAAAAATTATAAGCATTTCAAGTTTTCATATTGGGCAAATACTCCTCTGTAGTCCTAGTTAGTTTGAATGGAAAATACCTTCCACAGCATCCACTAATGAATCTGAATTGTTTAAAACATTATTTTCCTTTTACAAAATGATTCACTCACTCATTTTTCATCCGATGAGGTCCATATCCAGAAGGAAGATACAAAATACTAATTTTCTGGGAAAAAATTCAACACCATAAACATAGATTTTTGTTGTTCTACTATAATTTCTTTCTACTTCAAGATTATAAACCATCCCTTTCTAGTGAGAAATTCCAAATAAACCTCAGAATTATTGGATGTTATCATCATACATTTGTAATTTTCTTCTGAAAATTTCTAAATCATGAAAGCCATCATTTCTATGAAAACTTCCAAGGCAAGAGGTTGTCACTGTGCTTTTTTTTTCACTCAAAGCCAGAAAAAATCATCTATGATTTTCCAAACACTGTTATTTCTGAAGTTTCTGCTCCTTGACAGTGACCAGTGAAGAGGTCTTTGAGGTCACTTGATATCATACTGTTAAAAATATGAAAATCTTTTTCGAAATCTTCAACAACAATGAATGATGTCACTACGAATAATTATTTTAAAGTGATGTTACTTTGCTTGATGATTATTTTCTGTACTGACCCACTAACAATTTACCTGGATAGATTACAAGTATTTCCAGATTTAAGTGTGCAATTATATATATTATTTAATTCAGTATGAATTGATTATGGTCAGAAAATGCATTCTATTCTAATCTTTCTTGTTTATGAGCTTATAGCTTCCAGTTTCAATATTGATTGAATTCTAATTAACCATGCATCATAACAAACATTCAGAAATATTAAAACTAAGTCAAATTCTATTATTTCCTAAGTTTGTGAACCAGGTTGAATTGGTATATGAAATAAAGATAATAAAGATACAAAACAAATCTAGGAGACTGGATCGCAAGTTTTAAAACTCATATGAGCTTAATTTGAAGCATTCCTATGTTAGAATAGATATAATTTGATGAACCCTGAAAGTCTGAAGCTATAAAGAACCAGCTCTTCATAAAGACAAGTCTTCAATTCAACAGGTCCTGACAGAAAATACATTACCTATTTCAACGCTTATTACGACAATATATCGAAGTACCTATGTCAGTGATGACAAACTTTTTCTCTATTTATTATGGAATATTACTCCGGATTAAGTATTAAACAAGGTGCAAGACATCATTAACAATGAATACAGCAAAAGGCAATTTAGATTTTGTAGTGAATTAAAGACAAAAATTGTTCAGTGGTTAATTTCATCTATAGTGTTTAGTGGTGGAACCATAGACTGAGAGATTTCCCCAACCTGTTGTAGAAATATTTAATAAAGACATAAAATATGGCAACATTGAATAAATCTGATTATTGAAACATTTCAGCACAGAGTTGGATTTGGGAAAATCAGAAAATTTGGACAAAATTATATCGATTCAATTCCTTTCAACTTCAAATATCTCAAGAATGGTGCAATTTAGAAGAAAAGATGAGGAATGATTTTATCTGCAAAAAAGACTAATGATTCCAGGAGGTACGAGATACGTACCTTTAGTTCAAGCGATATTTGTTTTTCATGCAATTTAACCAATCTGTAGAGTAGTAGTGAGAAACCCACAAGAAATGGAATAAATCTAATGATGCCAAAATATGCATGACTGTTATCAAAAACCTTCTACAAGAGATCATTTCAATTGATATTGTCGTTTGAATATTACAGGTGAAAATGCAATTTTTTTATGAAATTTCAACACCCTATATCTTTTGAACGGGGCCATATTTGGAAAAATGTTATAGGAAGAAAATATTTCTTTTGACGTCAAGAATCTATGGTTAAAATTAACGCAGTGGTCAAAGACTCACCCTATATATTATAATTACAATTAATATTATTTCAGTCACATCACATTTGTTCGAAAATCACAAAGAAATACTAGACAAATATATGGAAAACCTTAGACTATAGAAATAGACTTTATTCTGAGTGGAAAACCAAACAAACGGGCCTCAATTCCGGAATGGCGTGAAATGAGATGTCCTTGAATTTTTAGGCAGAAAAGTTCCCTCGAATTGGAATATGTGTGAAATGTTGCCCCACCTTGTTTAAACCACTGTTCTTAAAAGGATATGTCCGTGTCAAATTTCAAGGAAATGATGTTGTTTAGCATGTTAATGCAACGCTCTGAATTCACAATAGTCATTCGGCCATCAGTATCAGATAAATAAGGGTCTATGAGCATGGTGCGGACTACTGCACACCAAACTGTGACTTTCGTGATTTGCGGGGTCATGCATGCAACTGTTGGGTTTCCCTGGAGTCCATTTTCGTTGCTTCATCGTTCTTCAACCTTCAATCATGTACTGTGCATAAAATACACTGCCAAAAATTTGTGATGAATCTGGATTTTGTAAGATTGGAACACCCAACCTCTATGCTTTTTCTGGGTCAATGAGATGTGGTATACAGTCATCGCCAAATCAGGTTCATACAATATGCCATATATCATGCTGAAAGTTACTTCATAGGAGAGATTTTATTCAACATTGATAACGACTGTTTTTTGCGCGTTTATTCTTTTAGAACAGCGTGCTGATGTTTTGCCCAAATGTCAGTAATTTTGGAATATCGTGCCAAAAAGGACTACATCGCTTGGGTTTGGCATCCTGATGAAAAATACTGGGTAAAACTTGAGTATATCCATCCAGCCGGTCGTCCTAACAGCCGTATACTCTATATCTTCCGAAAAAAAGCTGAAGTTTTCATATTTTAAGAATAGGTTAACTGTCCCAATATTTTGGTCGAGTTGGTTCTTGGACCAAATCCGTCCAATTTGCTTTCCTCTTTAACTTCTAGAATATCTAACGGATGGAGTTGTAATTTGAAAGATAAGTAAAGTAGATTGAAACAAATAGGTTCACAAATTTCTCAGAAGTCGATAAGCTAGAAATTTTTTCAATTCCCGAAAAAATTTCCAATACTCTATACCTCATAAGATATCGGACGTAACGAAACAAAAAAAAATTTGCATTCGAGGATGTTATTGGTATCTCATATAATATCAAATTTCATTGTCGTAGCTTCCTACCAACAGAAGATATAATTATTTTTGAGCGATTGTTCTTGAAAAACATCGGGTTATCGTTTTGCCCAAACGCTTGTAATCTTCGAATATCGATCCAAAAAATGATATCAATCATTTAGGTTTCACTTCCTGATGAAGAATACAGGACGCATTTGATGAAAATTTTGCGCATGTGTGGAAGTTATTGATAACATACAGATTCTTAAATATCATTGTGATAGCTTCCTTGTACTTACTCAAGAGAAAAGAGATGTGTGAAAAACTCCATCAGAAATGTAAATGCTCGATGCTCTCATAGACACGAATTCGATTGACATCGGTCGGACTTTCAGTTGGGGAAAAAGTATAACGATGAAATAATGGACATTGATTGACAAAATTTAGAAAAGCACTTACATGAGTTTTTTGGAGAAGGAAATTTGAGCTTGAAACATAAGGTGTAACATAAGATATAATAGAGAAATGTGAAAAAGACCGCTTCGTGGCAGTTTTGTTTGTATTAATATCACACTGTTCCAGAATACGGAGAATACTCAGAAAAGGCGCACTTCAGTTTCTGACCTCAGCGGCAAATAATTCATTACCGGAAAATCCAGAACGATTTGCGAACAGGATTACGCAATATTCCATCAATGGAAGCTGAAAATTAAAATTTTTCCATAGATGAGACCGTGTTATTGGCGTGTTTTCAAGAATTGTTAAGCTATTTTAATTTTTAATTTCTTTATGTAGTTAATTTTTTTGAATTTCAGTCAGAAATAATATGTCTTGCGTCATTGTGGACGAAATATTTTATTTTGAAATCTACACGGATTGTCAATTAAAGTATCAATATTTTCCAATTCTAGCTAGTAGCGTTCTCAAAGATGAAATCTAAAGATTTGTTCCGAAAAATTCAAAGTTTTGACAGTAGATCAATTTCATACGTTTATCAATGAAGCTTTTGATGAAATTTATTTATTGCAAAAAGTAGTTTTAATAATGGGTGTTTTTGAAGGACTAAGAAGAGATGAATTGGTGGAAAGGTCTTTTAAATGTATAGAAGATAAGGGTAGCTATTTACTTATTAAAATACCCGAAACTGAAACCGATATGACAAAGGGATTTAGTATTGTAGAGGAAGAAAATCTAGAAGCTTCGATGCTGGGAAGAAATTATACACCCTTTAGACCCAGTGGAGTGAAGAGTCTCAGATTGTTCCTCACGTTCCGAAATGGTCAGTACACCGTTCAACCTGTTGGCAAAAAAGAAATAGGAAATGTGCCTTCGATGATTGCCAAATACCTAAAATTGGATAATTCCAAGGTATATACAGGACATTATTTGAGACGGACTTAAGAAACTCTTTTAACTGAGGCCGGTGCATCATATGAAACCTTTAAAATGCACGGAACACGGATGGAAGAGTGCATCTGTGACAGGTTACAGAGAGCAAAAAATTTTCTCCAAAAATAAAGTATCGACAATGATTGTGAATTCGGTTACAAACTCTAA
This sequence comes from Micraspis discolor, assembly GCA_030674115.1. Classification (NCBI taxonomy): domain Eukaryota; kingdom Metazoa; phylum Arthropoda; class Insecta; order Coleoptera; family Coccinellidae; genus Micraspis; species Micraspis discolor. The sequence continues at coordinate 5,011 of JARTUT010000259.1, forward strand.
TAAACTTTCAGGTGGTTCACTTGTGAGAGAACTTCCGAGTAGTTGTCAAGTTTTCGCTTCAGAGGTTTCAAAAACTACTGATAATTCACGAGTAAATAATCTTCTAATCTTTCAGAAGTGAATAAGTCCATTAGTATTATCTGTGGCATTATTCGTTTCTATGGAACTGTCACTGTTTTTGCTATATAAACAAACATAGCAATAGACATGTTCTCGAAGGTTATAATGATAGAATGAATAATATTGGTGATAACTGGTGAATCAATAGCTTTAAATGTTGTTTCTCTTTTTGGGTGAGTTTGTTAATAATGTAGTTTGAATGTTTAGGTGTATAGTTGATTTTGTTGTAATAAAATAAAATTCTCTGTTTAAAGCAACTCAATTTGGTTGTTGTTTTACTGTTCATAATCCCAGGATCATGAAGACATATTACACACTGATTCCAGTTAGTTCTGCAATTCTTTTCGTTGACGTCGCCACAGTGTATCTTCGTCAAACGGATAAGACTTATATCCGTTTCCTAATTATGATTTCGAAAAACCAGGTGACAAACAGTCATAGATTGAATTCTTCAATTTAGTTCCGCAAGAGCAAATTACTCATAATCAACGAAAACACAGTCATTCATCTGTTAAATATTTATGAATCATTGGCTTGGTTGTGCCAAATAATTCTTTATATTTCTACTTCTATGGGTTGCGCCTAAGATGTCTGGAATTACATATTATAATAGTTACTTTCCAGTCACCAAATAAGGCGCCCCGGGAGAGCTCCTGCTGCATTCGAATCTACTCTAGTAATATGCAGTAAACTAATTTTCCTTCATAAAGAAAAAGTAAAGCATCAGAAATTCAAGCCTCGGAGTCACACGTACCTGACTGGAAAGTGACTTACATTTTCTTTACATCAGTATCATAAGTTCATTACAGTACTGAAAAATCTAAAATACGAATCTTACTGAAATTTTGAGGAAATATATCAAGCAAGTCCTTATAATCTCAAACATAACACATTCTTTTCAAACTTTGGTAATAGAAACTTTACAAGAATTCTACTGTGAATGAATACAATTCTTGGATTTCCAAATCCTATTCTATATATATTTATATGTTCAGAAAAAATATTCTGCCACTTTTAGAGGGCAATGCGGATATTTTGATGTTAAAAAGACACGAAGCTCGGAATCCAAATCTATTACAAAAGTATGTGAGGTCAAATATATGGGGAATCATACAATATAACATGCACTGTCTACCAAAAAACAGTAACTTCAAACAATTAAACAAACAAGTTAATATTGTGGAATTGAATTTGAATAATGGCAATAATTATTTTATAAATATTTGTAATAATTGATTTATTCATATCGGTTCTTGTGTTGAAATATATCAATGATTGTGATATGAATAAATAAACTAATAAATTTATGCTGGTTCTCGTATTAAAATAAAGTGAAATTTTTGACATTAATGTTGAAAGTCATTCCTCATCAGATACATATTTTAGTTTATGCAACTAGTCATGAAAAATAAGATTGCAAATATGATAATGAAGCTTTCTCACTTAGCTCCATCACACTTATAACTAGTTCATCCATTGCACCAGTTAATTCAAAGTTTCTAGATTTTTACATTAATCAACCTCCACCACATCACTTATTAATTCGTACAATTTAAAATTTTCCTACGATTGATGGAAGTTTTGAGCGCTGATGAGAGCAGTCATTTAATCGAATCAACTGAAGAACTCTTGGTGATATACTGGATTTTCGCTTTATCTAAAAGTTTGCTATTGCTTTTTCACATAGGGAATTTCCCAAGCAAAAAAGGGCAAAAAATTATCCTTATGCAATAAACATTTTTTGACTCCTCCATCCCACCAAAGCTCCCCCATTGCGTGAAGGCGATTTCAGTTATCAAACTGAGCGACTCGGTTCCAACATAACGAGGCATGTCCGAAAGAACATAATGCTGAACATTTTCCCCGGCATCGTGGGCGGAACGCCGTTTTTTCCCAGATAATGAAATGTGGTGTGTCTGTATCGCCACTTGAAGTTGCTTAATTAGGACGTCACGTGTACAAAATGCCATATATGTCAATTTGAAGCTGGGAGTTACGCAGCATGGGAGAGACTTCAGCCTAAACTCAGAGTAGTAGGCCGACTGTTGAGTTAATTATTGGAAACAACCTTGACATCCGTCTATTCTGTGCTTGCCAGAACGATGATTCGGGTTCGGTTATGTCAACTGGTTGCAACATGCTCGCTGGTAGGTTAATTGAGAACGTCTCGAGGTGAAGAATATTTTTCAGTGGTTTGAAATATAAGTTCAATACTTGGTTTTGCCTTGCAGGTTTGGGATAGGGAATTTTTTGAGTGAAATCATGAAAACTTACACAAAGGAATAAAGTTTGTTTTAAATGAAGAATTAATGCTTCTTTATATCGATTGGCCAAAAATTTATTGCTAATGGTTACTCATTATTGAATGTGTGTAAATTTTTCATTAAGAAAGAAAGCATTCATAAGTTGCACTACTCAACAGTGGTTTGGATACACTTTATTCTTAAATGTTCCTACGGATTGAATATTCTTCTTCTTTAAGCTTCATTTTCATATTTTTTTCTTCAACTAAGTGAAAATAAGAAAGATACGACGATTATATTTCTGAATACCCTCATATTGAAATGAATTCATAGGTTATTCATTTCAATATTATATCAGTAGACTCTGTAATATCCCAGGTTTTTCCAATACAAAAAAATCGTAGTCCTATTCCACCCTATGCTGATACGCCACTGGGAGTTACCAAACCGTGGAAATAAAATTCCATGGTCAGAAGAAAAAGAACGTGCCGCACTGTCAAGTGCCCGCGTCTATCTGTGCGAATGCATGGGAGATACTTGGTCTATGTGCAAGATGGTGGAATCATTAACGGTGGAGTGGTGAGAGAAGTAACCGAGACCCAAAAGAAGTGTAAGTGCCTTTGTGTGAGTTCGAAAACGAAGCCATCTTACGTTGAGTGACCCTAGAATATATCTCGCAAGTATAATTGAGACTTTTTTAAATGTTATTGGTTGCTTGTCCATTTTATTAACCTTTGTTGATGAATAGCATTGAGAGCTGGATTGGTTCAGTGAATTTATTAATTTTCTATTATTTTTGTAAATTAATACTGTTATCATGCAATATTATTTGGTTTCATGGTGTATTAGGTGGTGTTTGGGCCTTTGTCATTAATGCTGTTGTCTTGTGAATGTAATTCTTTGTTCATATAATGCTTGTCTAATTTCATATAACTATTCCTTTGTTCACATAATGCTTTGTCTAATTTCATATAACTCTATTTCCTTTTTTCATATAATGCTTTGTTTAATTTCATATGACGATTTCCTTTGTTCACATGTTTTGTTGGTTCTTGTGATGTTTCTTTTGTTCACTTCATATAATTCTACTTGTGCCATAACAAACAAACTACTTATACAGTGTGGAAACCACTTATGGAATAAAATTCTTTATGACATTATTTTAGAAAATTATAAAAAATGCTGAGACACGTCAACTTTTAAATTCAGTTGTGCGTTATGTAAACATAAATTTAAATGTACAGGGTGATACACGTAAGTCTGCTATAGTCAGTGTTCTCTTTTTAATAATGAAACACCCTGTATATTTTTGTATATTTGAAATCCCCTTAATAAACCGATTTCAATAAACTAAATATGTATGGTCAATTATGAATTGTATAGGGTGAAATTTTTATTTTTACAATTATTAAACACATACATAAAAAGCTGATGTATTTGATTTTAACACATTAAAATAATTGCTCAAAATGTTCTCCACCTAGTTGTTGGCAATAGCACAGTCTCCTATAGAACTGCTCCTTAACTTTGTTCAAAGTTTGAGGTGAAATATTCCGTATTTCTGTAGTTATCCTGTCTTTGAGGTCTACAATGCTAGTTGGTTGTGTTGCATATACTTTGTTCTTGAGATAACCCCATAGAAAAAAATCCAGCGGCGTAAGGTCTGGCGATCTAGCTGGCCATTCAATAGTACCTCTTCGTCCAATCCATTTATTGGGGAAGATTTCCTCTAAATAAGTTCTTACCATTAAAGCATAATGGGGTGTTGCCCCGTCTTGCTGAAAGCAAACATTTTCATTCGGTAAGCTAGGATCTATTGCGTTGGGATATAAGTTTGTCAACACAGGAATAACTTCATTTATAAGCATATTTAAATATTTTTCAGCTGTCAAATTTCCATCTATAAATATAGGACCAATAATATGGTCGCCTATGATACCGGCCCAAACGTTCACCTTTTGAGGATACTGAGTATGTGTTTCACGCATCTAATTAGGATTCTCTACAATTCTGTCGGTTTACCTCCCCATTCATTGTGAATGTTGATTCGTCAGAAAAAAGAATGGTACCAAGAGCTATCGCATTTCTGTTCAGCTTATTTATCAATCTTTCGCAGAAATCCATTCTACGATCTGGATCGTCTTCTGTTAACTCCTGCACAAAAGTCAATTTGTAGGGATGAAGTTTTTCTTTATGAAGACACCTTAGAACAGTTGTATGACTAACATTATTTTCACGGGCAATTTGACGTGTACTTGAAGTTGGATTCTCTTCGACACTTAACAAAATATTCACTTTCACATCATCTTCAACGAAGTTTGGTTTTCTTTTTAATGGTTTGACATGTCCAAGTTCTCTGAATTGTGCATGAATTTTAGACACTGTGCTTTGTGAAATATTAGGCAATTCTGGGATACCTCTGATTAAATAAGTTTACCACTTCAACGTGACTTCTGCAGTTATCCCCGTACCCGATCATCATTTAAATCTCAATTCGGTGAGTCTCAGTTAAATATTTCATTGTTATTTCGACAAGGAAAAAGTTTTTAACAAAGATTTTACTTTTTCAGTATAAACTGTCAACACATCAACAACCGACAGAATATTAAAACAATCCACATTATTTACCGATTTTGTCTAATTATTGGCGTTTCTATGCACTTTTTAGGTATTTATGATAAAATTCATTGGCGTACCAGGTTTTATTTAATTCAGAAGGTTTTCCGAATACGTTTAATAATTAGTTTAGATTTTTGATAAATCCGTATTTAGCTAATTGAAATAAGTACCAATATTTCAAGTGAAATAAATTATTAATTTTAAAATTTCACCCTGTATAATTCATAATTGACCATACATTATTTAGTTTGTTAAAATCGGTTCATTGAGAGGATTTCAAAAATATACAAATATACAGGGTGTTTCATTAAAAAAAGAGAACACCGACAATAGCAGACTTAAGTGTATCACCCTGTACATTTAAATATATGTTTACATAACGCACAACTGAATTTAAAAGTTGACGTGTCTCAGCATTTTTTATAATTTTCTAAAATAATGTCATAAAGAATTTTATTCCATAAGTGGTTTCCACACTGTAGTATGTGATCCCATTGTCTCCGATATTACTACTCTTGGAGTTCAGGTGCCTACCATAACCATGAATGCCTTCTTTATCAGCTTTCTACACTGTGTTACTAGAAGGTTACAGATTAATTTTAGTTACTGTACCCTATGGTACAATAGGAATTGCCAATCGTTCTGAGGATCTGGACCTGTGATTAAACAGGAACGTATGGAGACCTCCACTAGTAGTAGTACTAGTATGGTTGATATGGAATAATGGATGTAACCAATGTACGTAGCATCATGGTATTATATCGAAGGTTAAATTTGTTAAGTTACCCCTGTCCCATGTAATCATTATGTATATTTCGTACTGTTGTAATTGGTCATTTTACTGCGTAATGTACTGCCTTACTATTCACGGTTATTGTTGTGTATATTTCGTACTGTGTTAACTTATTCTTCTTATGATGTATCTTCTTGTTGTCGTTTTTTATATTTCATTCGGTTGATTATGTATATTCTCTGCTTTCATTATTTATATTGCTTATTATCGTTTATCTATACCTGGTTCTGTCATTTATGTCCATAATGCATTCTGGTTATTCCGGTCCTTATTATTTACTCGTGATGGATATTCTATCAAAATTTGTTGTTTATTTATGCTATGATCTCGTACTGCTATCTATTTATCTATATGCTCGTATTATATGATATTTCATTCAGGGGTCTCGAGATTGTGGAGCATTCCTGTACTGTTGTATGAGATTTCTTAGGTTCCTGGATCGAAGGCCTTGAAGGGCCGGTTCCAAATGCCTTAAAGCAGGGACCGTTACCATCATATGCTATAAGGCATGAGAGAGTGTACCTTTTTTATCAACCGCGAAACTTCCAGCCGCCGCTGGAACTCCATGACCTCCCCCGTGTTCCCAATTCCTTAGCTCATACAATATTATTGTTGTGGCTTACATACCTTGGGGCCGTGACCATGACGATGGTCATAATTAGTCATTTACTTATTTGCCATGATTATTATCCTTGTTGTATTATTGAAGTTGCCATATTTACCATGTTTGTTATTCTCTTTGTATAATGGAAGTTGCTCTGATGATTATGATTACTATCTGTTTTGTATTATTATAGTTTTCTCAGAACTGTTCTACTTGCCCTTGCTAGCTGTTAAGGATTGACTATTTAGTTTTAAACAAGTGCCCTAACATCAGCTAACATGAGGGGTTTTCTGCCTGAGGCTTTCCCCTATATTTTTCAGACCCTGAATAAAGAGTTGATTGTTTGGGTCTACCCATTGTGATTTATTTACCATCTTTGTTTTGCAATTATTTTCACTGATCTCAATCACAAACTTGAATTATTACGTAAACTTAACGTAGAGTCCTACCCTTACTAGACGATCACATTAAATGGCCAAGTTTTTGTATCTGGAGTCATTCAGACTCCAGTGTCGTAGTTAGTTTTGAAAATGATATTTGTCATTCTTTTGGAAAGAAAAGGTGGTAAATGTTACAACTCAAAAGCTCAAAAGGAAGAGAAGATGTCAATATGTTCAATTGTAAAAAAACGTTCCTGAGCAGCTTTCAGTTTCATTATTTTCTTCCGAGGGAACTTCATTTCAAGATCAGTAGTAATCTACTATCATGTGACGATTCCAAAGAGGAGTAAAGAGAAAAAAGTGCAAGTGCCACATCGAATAGTTGAAACCACATTTCAACAATAACTATAAATGATCAGAAACTAGCTCATCCCGCGGACTTCGATTCTTTAATTTTATTCAATTTTTTTAATGCTTATCCTTGTATGCTCTTGGAAAGCACGCATCTATATATACAACTGAACCTAATTTAAACTGCAAATTATGTGGTGCTACTCCAAGCAATTCCAATGAACTCGATGATTCTACGGGATAATAAACTACATCAACCTGGTTTCTGGCTGTGTCAACTGATTTGAGTGTTGAAAACTCACTTGGAAGAAATTTCTGAATAGTATCATTGATCCTAGGCATCTTTATGTTTTGACACTACTATAGCTCCTTAATTATGACGTTGTAAATAAGCTGCTCTTTCGTGCCGTGGGCATTATTATCAATCCGATTGAGGTACCAATAGAGATGCTTAGAGATGCTGTGATTTCCAATATCCATCAACTGTTTGGAAAAAGCAGTAGTTTGATAATGTTGCAAAAAACTGTAAGTCGTTAATTGGAGTTTCTTTACGTGCTACCACTTAAAGGATTATTTTAGGTCTGCATTCAGTTCGTCAGCAAAAATTGATCGAGGAATAACTGGACGAATCCTTTGAAATCTTGTTCAATTCGTCATTCTGCTTTCGTCCCAAATTACCCACTCGCCATCTCATGCATCTCCGACGTAGCACTATTTCTGGCGATGTTGAAAACTATAGTACTTCATTGATTTGCATGTTTAGCGGTAACAATGGCAAATACGAATTGGGAATCCGCGAGCAATTCAACCTGGCGTATTGGCCATTTTGCAATAGTGATAATTGTCATTACCCACTTTTCCCACTTCTTAGGTATAATTTCCTCTCACATTTTGTGAGGGACTCTGGTGTCATGCCTGTTCCTCAGATTAGTGATCATGATCTTGTCCACTGTGTTCTCAATAAGGAAGTGCATAAGGTGGGATCGGTTTTGAAAACTTCCAGAGATTTTAAAAATCTTAACTATGGTCAGTTCAAGTCTGATCTGATGTCAATACCATGGAACAATATTTATGACAAATCAACAATTGATGAAAAGGTCGATTTCCTCTCCGTGAGTGTGGTGGCGCTGTTGGATTTGCATGCACCTGTTAGGACAATCAAAATATCGAAGAATTATTCACCCTGGTTAACTGACACTTTGCGAGATATGATCAAGACTAGAAATAGTGCTCTTTCCAAATTCAAGACATCGGGTGCGACTGCTGACTGGAATACATATAAACAACTGAGAAATGCCATCACTGCTGCTGTAAGGAGAGAAAAAAGAGCGTATTATAGTAAATACATTAATCAAAGTGGTAGTTCCACAGCAACCTGGGCCAATTTAAGAAAATTGGGTATAAGGTCAAGAATAGGGGTACTCATCTGGACTCTTCGCTTTGTGATGTTGATCGAGTAAATCGTCATTTTCTGGATTCAGTGCCTAATCGTTCTCCTGATGATGATCTTTTGTCGTTCTATGCTGATCGGACGAACTGCATTGCGACTAGTATTTTCAAGTTTTCGATTGTTGATGAGGCTGAGGTCTTGGAATGTATCGGATCCATTAAGAGTAGAGCAATCGGCTATGATGGCATAAATATACTAACCCTACAATTATGTGTTCCTCATATTCTTCCACATATCACGCATATAATGAATTTCTGTTTAGAACATTCTGTTTTTCCAAACCAGTGGAAGAAGGCAGTAGTGATACCAGTACCGAAGGTACCTAATCCACAGGACATGAATAGCTTGCGGCCCATAAGTATCCTGCCCACATTATCGAAAATCCTGGAGAAAATAATGAGTAGGCAAATTTGGTCACATTTGAACTTGAATAAAATCATACCTCCAATGCAGTCAGGATTTAGGAAGGATCATAGCTGCACTACGGCCTTGCTGAACATAACAGATGACGTTTTGAGGGCAACCGATCAGGGGAAACTAACTGTGCTCACTCTTTTGGATTACTCCAAAGCTTTCGACTGCCTCAGTCATGAACTGTTTGAGGCTATTATGATTCATCTTGGTTTTTGTAATGATTCGGTCCGGCTTTTGTGTTCTTATCTCGCTGGGCGGTTCCAAGCGGTTTGCTATGATGGTAGGATTTCATCTTTTTGAAAATATGCAGGGAGTTCCGCAGGGGTCGATTCTGGGGCCGTTGCTCTTCATCATGTACATCTCACAGTTTCCTAAGTTAATTATCTCTTGCCACATGCATTATTATGCAGATGATGGTCAACTTTACATCTCCTTTTATTTGAATGAAGCTGCCCAGGCAATCTCGGCATTGAACTACGATCTGAATATAATCAATGATATATCCTCCAAACATTGTCTGCAGCTAAATGAGGATAAGACAGTCTCCATTTTATTTGGAAGGAGAGGTGAAAGATCTAAATTTTTGGATGAAAATTATACCATAGAAATCGGGTCAAGCGTGGTTGGATTGTGTGACAAAGTTAAAGACTTGGGAGTTTGGTTGGATTCTGACCTAAGCTTTACAGACCATATCTCTGCCTGTCTACAGAGGGCCTATAGTATGCTGAGAATTATTTATGTGAACAGGGAAACACTGGGGCGGGATGTAAGGAAGCTGCTATGTGAGTCATTGGTACTGTCGCATTTGAATTTTGCTGACTGTGTTTATGGTCCCTGTCTGAGTTGCTCTGATAGAAAACGTATACAGAGGCTTCAGAATTCCTGTCTACGGCTGATTTTTGGTATAAGAAAATTCGACAGAATAAGCCATACTCTGCAATATGTAAACTGGCTCAACATGGAGAGGAGGAGATCTCTTCATGCTTTAGTACTATTCATGAAAATTCTGGTTTATCGAACTCCACCATACCTCTACAATAGGATAACATTTCGTTCTGATGTCCACAATTTGAATATTCGATTCAAGGGAACTCTCACGCCACCTGTGTTTACATCGCAGCTGTTCCGGCGATCATTTTCTTACCGCGTTGCGTTCTGTGTAAATAATTTATCTGTTGAGATAGGGGGCGTGAGGGACATAAGGCGTCTGAGGGCTGTGATATTCAGCAAACTCATGGATGAGCAGGTGGCAACTCTCTCTAGGTGATACTTAATTTTTGAAAATTCATGATTTTTATTTTTATTTTTTTTCATGTGGAGCATAATTCGCTTTGATTTGTTCTGGGTGGTAAAACGATCTTATTGTTGTAATGATAGTTCATATGAGCTCAAGTATTTGTTTTTTTTTCTATGATGAATCACGGGGTTAGATTGAACAGTACACCTGAAATGGTGATCTGAATCTCGCCTATTCAACTTAGTTTTTCAAATGTTGTAAGAGTTTGTATTTGGTTTATATGAAACTTGTTGAATAAAGACCTTTATTATTATTATTATTATTATTACTATAGTCATATTTTCACACCGTTTGAATTGAACTCACACCAATATGCCAAGACTGAAAAAAGTCAAATTTGTTTTGTTGTTCGAGTTTTAGCAAGACTAAAATCAATTTAATTCTACAGGGTGTATCTAAATAAGTGTAAAATATTTAAGGAGGTGATTCCTCATCGAAAAAAATATAGGATCTTTCATATGAAGAAACTTTATTGGAGCATCCCTTGTTAAGATACAGCCCCTCAAAGGGAGTAAATAAAATTTGTATAACAATTTTTTTCACAAGCACCAAAAAAGTTACAATATTGAAATTAACCTAACGTTTCCTACTAGCAAAAATACACTTATGCAGTTATTTATTTGGTTAACCCCATGGTTGTAAGGATGAAAAACGCAACCCCTAAAGTTTATTTCCAATGTAACTTTTTGTCTTATTATTTGTTTACCATTTTAAGATTTATTTCCGATAGCCTGTTTCATTCTGAACAAAAAATGTCTCATGAGTTTTTTGCCCAAACTTGTTCGCAGCAAAAAATTATTTTACGAACAACTACAGAGATAGGTACATCGTCATAAATGCGAACCATGGGGTATACCAAATAAATAACTGGATAAGTGTCTTTTTGCTAGTAGGAAACGTTAGGTTAATATCAATATTGTATCTTTTTGGTGCTTGTGGAAAAAATTGTTATACAAATTTTATGTACTCCTTTTGAGGGGCTGTATCCTAACAAGGGATGCTTCAATGAAGTTTCTTTATATGAAAGATCCTATCTTTTTTTCGATGAGGAATCACCTCCGTAAATATTTCACACTTATTTAGTAACATCCTGTATATATGACGCTGATGATTCAACCAAAATTATTACAGACAGGTTAACAGAGAAGAATTCACAACAGTGTTTTTGCTCATAAACTTTTGGCAGCTAAATTTCTTCTGTATTTTCGTATCCGCTTTGCTTTGTTTAAACTAATTAATCAACAGTTTAAGCAATCCAGAAAGAAATTCTATATCGACTTCGCGGTTTTATAGTCGTCCGTTAGTTTTTCAATTTGTAACATATGTAATATCGTGCAGAAATATCTAGGAAAATTGAAAAATTTTCATATATCTACAACCTTTCTTGAAAGCATATTTTTTGCCTTGATAACTTAATGCGGATAACTTAAAAGATATACAATTTCTTCTCGATAAGGTTGAAGAAGAAAGCAGAGCATAAAACCTAAACATAAATAGGCAGAAAACTGAAGTATTAAAAAAAAGAGTATTCTGCTTCGATTAGATTGTCAAACGGAAAACTGGAACCCGAATGAAGAAATTAGGTCAAGAATCGGTGATGCAAGAAGTGTTTTCTGAACCCTGAAACATCTATTATGTAACTGTCAAATGCGAATTGAAGAAGGTTATGTTCATCCGGTGTTACTTTATGGCTTTAAGCAATAGACGCTCTTCGATGAACCAATTGGAAGCTTTCGAGATGTGGATGAACCGAAGAATGCTAAAAAATCGATGAGTAGATCGCATCTCCAACACTGTAGTACTACGTCGCTCTAGAAAACCCACTGAAACGCTTACGATTACAAATATTGCAGCAATGCAGCTAAACATTGAAGGCAAAATAGATGGAAATCGAGGACTGTGACGAAAAAGGTTTTAATTCGTTTCAATCTGAAAATTACATCTAATTGCCCTACTCGCATAACTACTGACAGATCTGGTAGAACAACGTCTACGAAGGTTGATTATATTGTCTCAATTTGCGATCTAGATTATTGTGAAACAAATGTCTTTGCTCCTAATTTTGGGGATCATTTGGCTTTCATGCTGGATTATTATTTCGATCAAACTGGGTCTGTGTCTGTGGAAAGCTCGAGAAAAAATGTTATGTAGAAATATGTCAGATGCCCATTTATATAGCCTTGTTGATGCAATTTCTAAAACCTCATTTGTTGAATTGTATCAGTATAATTAGATTTGAATCTTTCATTAACGGAATCAAAATATTAATAGATGAACATTGCCCATTGGAAAGTAGAAATATAGTATCAGTATATACAGTAAAGGTTGGATCACAGATGAAATAAAAAGAGCAGGTATTGAATTGAAAGAATTATTTTGGCTCCAGGTTAATTTGAAATCAGTTGAATTATCAGAAATTTATAGAATATACAAAGCAAAATATAAGTTACTCATTGAATCCTCAGAATATTCATATAATCAAGACCTCTTAGAATGTTCTAACAATAAGATCAAAACCGTTTGGAAAATTGTAAATCGTTAGACTGGAAGGAGCTCTAATAAAAACAGCAAAATTATTCTGAACACAGATGGTGTTTGTTGCTCTGAATCCATTTTAGTGGCAAATGAATGTGCTCGTTACTTTTCATCTGTGGCTAAAAGAACACTAGAGCAAGCATATGGTACTAATGAAGTTGGTATGTGTACAGCCGGCCCTTTACATTATAAAACTTTTTTTTCCACCCAGTAGATGGTAGTGAAGTTAAAGGTGCGATTAATGCCTTAAAGAATAAGAAATGTACTGGTGTAGACTTTATATCTGCCAAAATATTGAAATTAATTTCTGAGCATGTAGTAAATCGTTTTGCCCATTTTATAAATAATTAAGTCTGTTCTGGTATTTTTCCGAATGTACTTGAGAATGTCACTGTTTTGCCTGTTCTCAAGAAGAATGATCCTACGAATGTTTCCAACTATCGACCTATTTCGTTGTTGAGCGTATTCTCTGAAATTTTCGAGAGAATAGTTATGGATAGGATGATGAAATTTCTGATCACTTTCAACCTAATTACTGACTGTCAATACGATTTTAGAGCAGGACGATCAACTGAGTCTGCTGTTCTGGATTTTGTACACACGATTCAGTTTTCGTTGGATAGGAGATTGAATGTTGCGGGATTATTTTTTGATCTTACACGTGCAATCGATACCATTTCACCTCATTTTTTAGTGAGCAAGTTGTATAATCTTGGATTTCGGGGAGTGTTTCTGGATTGGATTAAACATTATGTGTCAGACAGACGATTGCATGTGAGAGTTATGGGAGTTCTCTCTGACGAATGTGTTGTGGATCTCGGTGTTCCTCAGGGATCAGTTTTAGGTCCTCTTCTATTCATTCTCTTTATAAATCCCCTCCCACACCAGATAAAAACTAAAATTATTATATTTGTAGATGACACCTCGTTTATTGTAACAGCCGAGGATCTGGATGAACTCACAGAATTATGTCAAACACTTTTGGTGTCTTTCGCCAATTGGTGTAAGCTGAATGCGCTTGTTCTGAATTTAGATTAGACAAAGGTAGTAAAATTTGGTTTGAAGAAAGGAAATTATTCAGTTCTGAAACATGGAAACTATAACTTGTATTCTGAAGATTCTACAAAGTTTCTGGGTATTTATATTGATGAGTGTCTGAGATGTTCCGAGCATATATCACATGTCAGCAGGAAGCTCAGTTCTTCATATTATGCAATTCGTCGTATTGGGGATTCTCTTCCTCTCGTTGCTGTCCTGAATGTTTACTACAGCTTGGTTTTTAGCCACATAGCATATAATGTTCTGATCTGGGGTTGCTCTGGGGATCTTTTGAGGGTATTTGTAGCACAGAAACGCATCATTCGAATGATATTCTTTCTCAGTCCACTAACATCTTGTAAGACTGTATTTGTAAAACATGAGATTTTAACAGCTCCTTGTATATATTTATACAAATGCCTCTTATTCATTAAAAAGAATGAAGCGTATACTCCAAAGCTTTCCCGCGCTCACAACTATGATACAAGGAATACTAGAACTTTTATTGTACCTAAACATAGAACAATGAAATATGAGACATCAGCTAAATATAAGAATATTATTTTGTATAATCATCTTCCCGATTCAATTAAATAACTGAAGTTGTCTGCTTTTGGTAAGAAAATAAAATCCTTACTTTTAAGTAAATGTTATTATACTATTAATGAATATCTTAATGATGAATGCATTCAATGATTTTTAATTTCAATTTCTCTCTATGTTATGTATATTTTGACTTGTCCTATACACTGTATTGTGTCTGAATGGATTAATAAAAACTATTCTATTCTAGTCTATTCTATTCATGATCATAAAATCTAAGGCAATAGTTTGGCATTTTAATCAGGCGAGTACAGAATGTAAAGAAATATATATATAAAGAAATATACAGAATCTAATGAAATATACCATGATGGTCGTCAACTTTTTCTTAGGGGACCACTACAAGAATAAACACTTCGTACGAAAAAATTCTATTTGAAATAAGTTATTCGATCTTCAATACTGTTAGCCTGGATAAACACACCCTTAGAAACAGGAACTTGGGTGTTTTAGATAGCTGTCATAGTTCTCATTCATCCAGGTATGTTCTTATTCATAGCAAAAACAACTGGTGCCCTGAATATTCGGAAGAATATTCACCGCCTATATGCCTACTGTGGGCACAGTTGAAATATGCTATAGATACAGTAACGTCTGCCCCACCTGCATCGGTCCTACGTCAAGATAGTTTTCTACGTCTTCACTTCAAACTCAAGAGCTTATTTCTTGAACCAACCTCGTCTGTTTCACTTTTGCTCCAAACAGTTTTGCATAGCTCTCCAAAAGATCGCAACTGTTGACTCCATGAAAAATATTTCTATGGTGCAAATTCAATGTTGTACTGTAGTCAATTTTTTCAAAGGACCTGATTACCATAAAAATTTATTGACTCTTTCATTCCATAAAAGAGTGAACCTCTTTTCAGTAGTCCGAATGACTGATTATGTTTCGAAATAACAAGTTATATCCGAAAAAATAAATCCTCAGCAGTTTGTCCGCCATCAGATATAGTAGACCCTATGCTGTTTTTTATACTTAATGAAATGTAGACGATGTAAATCGCTACGTGAATTTGCTTGATTAAGAGGTCACGTGTACAATACGCTATATGTCAATTTGGATTTCAGATTTAGCTGCATGCTAGACTTTAGCCCTCATTTGGGGCTGTAAGCCGACTAGTTGTTCGGTTAATTATCGTGAGTAACCTTGACATCCGTCTATTTTAGCTTGCCTGAACGACTGCTCGGGTTTTGCTTTGTAGAGGGTTTCCACAATGACCACTGGTTTGTTAATTGCCGATTTAATGAGATGAAATTATTTTTTGGATGTTCAACCTGTCCATTTGATTTCTCGAACCAGCGAAGATTTCCTGAAAAGGGTTGAGAGTAAAACTCGAGAATGGTTGGAAACAACCGAGTTGGATCCTATACAGGGTGTCTACTATAATAGATGCCAAACTTCAGTAGGTGATAGTACAAGTTATTTGCAACAAAAAATATACTGAATTGTAAAGGGTTTATTGCCTATATGCGGGCTCGCAACGTTCTAACTTGAAAGATAGGAAAGACCATCAAAAATTAAAAATTAAAAATTGTCTTTCCGTAGTGCGAGCTAATCACGTTTGACGCATGATATCCCAGAGTTTCAAGACCTCAAGTGCAACTGTGGACCGGTTTCGAGGTGTGTTGCCTCTCATCAGCACAGTGTAGCACTGAAATCCTGAAGGGGGACTGACACACCTCGAAACCGGTCCACAGTTGCACTTGAGGTCTTGAAACTCTGGGATATCATGCGTCAAACGTGATTAGCTCGCACTACGGAAAGACAATTTTTAATTTTTAATTTTTGATGGTCTTTCCTATCTTTCAAATATACTGAATACTTTTCGAAAAGTTGATAGTTATCGAGTTATATAACACTTCTTGGTTTTTCGAAATTTTTTGCTTTTCCCTTTAAAAACAAGAATATCATTGTTATTCTTACAGCTACATCAAATCTGATCATATCATCAGAAAGGGCAGTAAACACGTTATAAAATAGGTACTGACTAATGTTACAAATGTTATATACAGGGTGTTGTGAAAGGGTAAATGTGAAAATTGAAAAGAGTGCAAACTTAGTGGTATTTTCTTGTAAGCTGTACCATTGAAAATTGGTTAATAAGTAGTGGTTTTTTTTTCTAGGAAAAACTAGTACATGTAATAGACTTTTAAACGGTATATCAACTTTCCACTCAACTTTTTGTTTTTCCAACCATATCACTATTTTAAGTCAGAAACGCAAATTTTATAACAATTCATTTAAAAGCATTGTAGGTTCAAAACAGTCATAAATATCATTAAGAGTAACATAAAAGCATTAAATAAACTTTGAATGAAACTGAATGAACGTAAAAATCAATGTTATTGCAAAACCGAATTAAAAACTATAAAAACTGTTCAAATCGCCTACCCCTTTGCTCAATGCATTTTATACATCTTTTTCGCACAGAATACACAACCTTTCGAAGTTCATTACCTTTTCGACGCATTGTATCACAACATTCCTGAATTCTGTTGATTAGTTCTTCTCGATCATTAATGCGATTTTTATACACATTTTCTTTCAAAGTGCCCCAAACATAAAAGTCTAATGGGGTAAGATCGGGGCTTCTAGGTGGCCATCTCAAGGAACTATATCTTCCAATCCATTTCTCCTCAAAGCATTGACTCATCTAGTCCCTCACCATTTCGACTACTATGGGCAGGGCATCCGTCCAGTTGAAAATAAAGTTCATATCTATCCGCTATGGAAATATCTTCAAGAATGTCAACTACGTTATTATTCAGTAAATTTGTGAATTCATTGGATTTAAGGCGATCGGGAAGTATTACCGGCCCGAATAGCCGCCCTCTCATGAATCCCAACCAAACATTGACTCTTTATTCATGCTGATAATGAGATATAACAGTCGCATGTGGATTTTCCGTTTCCCATATATGGGAATTTCGTAAATTTATTATTCCACTTTTAGTGAATGTTGCATCATCTGTCCATAATATTTGATCACATCACCACTCTTCCAACTTATTTAGGTACCACCTATAGAATTCTTCTCTGACCTCACCATCCACAGGTAACAAATTCTGGACTATATTTAAATGATACGGATGTAAACTATTTTGTTTCAAAACTCTGTGTACTGTGGAATGGTGAAGCCCTAATGTGGCTCCAACACTCCGAGTGGAATCTTCTCTAATAGCGCGAAGTATTGCTGGTGCTTGCCTCCAGTGCTGAGCATTTCGATCACCTTCTCTATTTCGTAAACCTCGATCCAGTTTCACCAGAGCGCCTAAAATCTTCTACAAATGCCTTTCTGCTAGGTTGTTGTCTATTGGGGAAACGTAACGCCTACTCCCGCACTGCTGCTCGCAAATTTCCGTTAGCGAACACGTAAATAAACAGCATATCCCGATATTCAATACTTGACAACAGTCATATTCTTTTTTTTGTAGATGCGTATAAGTCGAATTAATTCGTTAAAGTAAATAATCTTTTTCTTAAGTTTACTTAATAACAAATTTTGTCAAATTTAAGTTAATTTGCATATCTTCGAGCCCATGCAAATGTCAAGTTCGCTTAGATCAAGATTGAATTCTGCCATGTTTATTTTCATTCGTGGTATCCAGGAATAAAAAGAAGGCATTCGATAGCAAGTCTGGACTATACTGCGGATGACTCATCATCGATGTTCTGTGTGCTAAAAAATGCAGTTGTCAGAGTCGATGTATGAGAACTCGCATTGTCGTGTTGAAGGGTGATCCGTCTTCAGCGGTTGGTTTTCCTGATTTCCTGGAAGACAACTGGCAAACAAATGGTTGTATACCACTCTGAATCAACTGTTCTGCGTTGCTCTGGTAGTACGATTGCGACATGTCCAGTATTTCCGAAAAAAAGCGACCATTTGCTTGGAAGTGCTTCGTGTGCGAGCAAGTTTTGTTGGATTTAGCTCATCTCGAAACACCCATACAGTCAACTGCTATTTACTTCCGGGCTCATACGAGTAAATCCACGATTCATCGCCTGTCATGGTGTCTTAGACGTGCTTCGAAGCACCGCCATCGTATTTTTGGAGCATTTGTTTTGACCAATCGACAAGAGTCTTTTCTTAGCAATTGAAAAATTATATG